>JAHWFP010085663.1:280474-295565 GCA_023313725.1 Lithobius niger | reverse complement strand
TTTTTTTTTTTTTTTTTTTTTTTTTTTTTTTTTTTTTTTTTGTTTAAATATTTGTGGTTTTATTAAAGTAGACAATATATGGCCACAAATATGGACATAAAAAAGACGTGCGATATTTTCACAAAACTCAATAAACCACAGTTTGACATGGACCAATATTAGGCACAACCAGTCTCCTGCAGGTGCTTAATTCAGTATGGCCTCATCCGCCGGCCACCCATCGGCCCACGAGGATTGGGTGGGGAAATGGCAATGTCTAGATAGTCTCCGATAGAAAACCGACAACTCGCCAGCGTCTTGCTGTCGTCAGCACCCTTTTGCCCGGAACATGTGCTACCAATTTCGCGCATGCGATAACTTGGACCCCGCAGATCTGGATACACAAGGGAGAAATCAAAGTAGGTTCCTTTGCGTCTTGCATCAGGATTTACTTCCTTCACTAAACTTGTTAGTTCCTTCAATGTTGCATCCAGCCACGTATATATTTGCAATTCATTGGCTGGTACGTTTCCTCTCTGATATTCATTGAGTTGGTGATGTCGTCCAGTTTGGCAAAAAACTCGCAGCAGCAATGGACAAGTCTTTTCTCTGTCTACCGGTTTTTCTGAATCTGGTTTCTCTTCCACGATTTTTGACTCTACAGCCGACGCCATTTTGAGAAAGAACGTTCCTTCCATATTGGAAGGAACGTGATCTAATAAACTAAATTTGTGAATAAATGAGAATAAAGGCATTTTCGCTAGACTGAATTCAGATCACGCACGTCAATGAATGATCACGTAGGCCTAATCTAGTTCATGATCTTGATCCGCTCATGTTACCGAAAGTTTGTGTGATTAGAAATTAGTTTTAGCTACAAATTATGTAGATTTTTTGAGGAGAGACCATACAATGACCTAAATTTGTGAATAAATGAGATCAAAGACATTGTCTTAATGCAAGATTGAATCCAGATCGCGCACATGACTACATTATTGCTGACTTTTCCGTGATGAAAAAACTCCCTCCCTGGACAGAATTTAGTTTAGAAAAATGATAATACTTGTTTTTAACGTCCCCCCCCCCCTATTTTAAACAAATTAATTTTACAAGCCCATGGGCGTTTAATACATGATTTACGGTATGTGTAATTGTTCAACTCATTTAATTGTTTCTGAATGAGCTTAAAAATGTCTTGGTTCATGTCTTGAAATTGCTTTCATTCAGGAATTATTAATTTCTACTAAAATTTGACATATGAATGCTTGAAAAGCGTTTAATTTGAGCTGTGCAACTTGTAAGCATTGTTAGCATGAATTTTTATTCGATATTGTCACAGTGAAAGCAGTATTGCAGCCTTTGGGATGTGGTGTTAGCAGCATTCACAAAAACTATATTTTTCAGTTGGTGTACTATTAAATTTGTTACAGAATGGTACCGGTGATGCTAATGATGTGTGGAAAGTTGAGATTGTTGGTGGACAAGAAGGAGACGTGGTTCAAACAGTAACAAGCCGTTTAAAATTTGTGCATGTGTTGGTAGGTTGTGCCCTCCACAGCCACACCAAGCAGCTTCCTAAGTGGTAAGGACTGCTTTTGTTTTGCTTTATTTAATGTGAAGGGAATTTTTTGAAAGTTCTTGTCATCGTGCTTCCTTTGTCTTTGTGTAATAGCCAGTGGCCCTGCATTGAACAAATAGTTGAAGCATGCCAATTAAACTTTATCAGGGAAACTCATTGCTCACTTTCCCTTCAGTGTCCGTAGGCTCTTCCACTTGTTGTAACTTATGGACTAATTGACTTAAGGAGTTACGTCACCATTGGGTCAGGGAAGTGAGCGACCCCAATTAGACTTGCCATAAATCCTCAAATTTAAGATCTGCTCTTCTTCATAAGCTTAGACTGTGCTTCGTATGTTAGACCAAGATTTTTTTATGCAAGCCCAAAATTCGGCAGGAACAAGATCATGAAAATCTTTTAGTTGGGCATTTTGTGTTCATAATCTGGTTCTTCAGCAACCGCCACTGGCTGCTGATAACAGGGTTGTTAAAATATAAAGTTTAATTTACACCCTAAAGGTTTTTGCTTCTTCCTAGAACCAGTTATTCAGTTATTTGGATATTTATTTATATTGGACTGCTGTCCCGTGCCCTCCCACCCCCTCCTTTCAGGCAGCTAGGTGGAGCCATGATGACGTCTGCCATTTTTTTAATACTTCATGGAGTGAACTCTTTCTTAAATGTTTTAATATCAATGCTGTAATGCCGATAACCTTTCTGATGTTGATACCAGTACAATGTAGTATCTGCATAACGTTCATAAGCATCTTATACAGATAATGAAGTTGGTTTCTTGTCTGTCCATGGCAATATTGATATGGAAATTTTTTCCAGCAGTAAACACAATTTACTTTGGTATAGATCAGAGTTGTTCTGACCTACATATTGACATGTCAAAAATTTGGTGGTTCAAACACCGTCCATTGTTAACTATGATTTCAGGTTGCAGGTTATGCCATCAAAATAATCGTTAATCATAAAAAACAAAGAGAATTAAATTACCAACCCTTCAACAAAACCCAACCTAACCTAACCCAACAAAACCATGATTAAATTTAATCCCCTACCTTAACCCGTAAGCTAATTTAAAAAAATTATTTAACTATATGCAACTAATCAAACCATCCTGTTGGCTACCTGGCAAACATCCTTGCTACCATATTTTAAATTTATTATATTTAGTATACATTTGTTAAACATTTAACAAATGTTCGGTGTTTAAAATAACACCAAAAAATACTGCATAAATTCACATTACGGACACAAACATTGTTTAGCTAATTTTCAACAACCCTCAAGTGGCTTCATCAGACTTCTGCTGTAATTTGACTACTTCTTACATCGTTGTCTGCTTCAACCACTTTCACATTTGAATTTAACTGCCTTAGGAGGCTGCGAAGGCGGCTAAATTTGAATGTGAAAGTGGTTGGAAGTCAAATAACAGCAGAAGCTTGATAAAATCACCTGAATAGTGTTGAAAATTAGGTGGACAAGGTGAATGTATGCATATTTTTTGGTGTTATTTTATAACGAGTTGACGATTTCCACAGTAGATTCTATTTCGAACATTTGATTGACTAGTAGTAAGGCTGTTACCGAACTCATTTTTTGGACCGGACTGAATCCAGGCCGGACACGGAAAAATATTGGTGTACCGAACTGGACGGTACTGGTTGTGGAACCGGACATAAAAAAAATTACTATTTTGTAGAATCCTTAAAGGGTAAAAAAAAAGTTTTGTTCCGTAACAAATTTCTTAATATCAATTAGCTCTCATCCACAAAGATCTCTAGACAGACTGTTTCACCCTTATTCGTTTCGCCCTTGAAATTTCTTAATAAAAATCTGCATGATTTTCGGTTTATTTGTTTGTGAATTGTAGGGTTGTGCCGTTTAAACATTCAACCATACACTCCTCTTTAACCATTTTGAGAATATTAATATTTACTGCAGAAGAAGTTTAAAAAAAAATTGTTTTTATAAACTAAATTTGATTTTGTCCTCCAAATTTGTTTAAGCAATATTTAAGATATAAACAAAACCAAGTAATTGATGCTAAAAAATAAAAATCGTATAAAATTATTTAAAGATGCTATCAATTAGTCACCTCTGGTGTTTGACTTGGTTAACCATTTCTGGTCACTTCTGGTTAGGCAAAGACAGCTAGTGATGTATGCAAGCAGTTTACTGTACACAAAAAGCAGTTTAATTGACAAAATAAATTTGGAGTGCAGCACAGAAACTCGTCAGAAATATACCATGCCCCAGAAATACCATGCCCCAGAAATAAAAACTTCAAAGGTGAAAATATGAACAATTGTGAGTTGACGTGTGCGTTGTGGAAACTTAATTTCACATCACTTAAATTAATTGAACTTAGTTTTAAACTGTGCTTCGCTGCAGTAACCTTATGTCCTGCGACTGAAGGCATGCCTGTATACCTACCACAGTAGCAATTTTCCTTCCGGTTTTTCTAAGGATGGTAGCGCGACTGTGTAGGCTAGAAAATTTATATTAAGCTGCTGATTTTCGTTGTTGTTAAGTCATTAGGTGCCTTTCGAATAAAATAAATGATTAAATCAAATTTATTGATCAGCTATGAATAGCAGTTATTTTGTTGGCCTTCATAACACAGCTTCTTTACAGCGATGTTCTTTTCAATTCGTCTGGCAATGAAAGTAGGTTCTCAAATTTTGTTAAAGTTCAGGAAGAAATAGGCACAATTTCAGAATAAGGAATACAATTTGCCAGTATTCTGTTCGTCTGTCTTCCTTATTCTGAAATTGTGCGTGTTTCTTCCTGAACTTTAACGAAATTAGAGATGAACTTCAGAGTAACTGCCGTTACGGAATTTCAAAGTGTGTTCTGTCCACCCAAACCCACATAATCCTAATGTGACAAAATCTCATCCGTTTCGTCCGATTTGGTATAGCCTTAACTAGTGATCTAAGACAAATAAGTTCTGAAAAACCGAAGGTTCTGCTGTTTTACTTTGGTTGATACTCATACTAACAAAAAATATTCTGCAAATCAAAGATGCACAGTCCAAAATGTAGAACCAAAACCAAAATTGTTCAAGCTTCCACTAAAACTTGCGAATTTTCGACAACACTTGTACTGGTCGTCTCCCTCAGGCAACAGTCTAAGAGTCTTGTACTATACTGTTCACACTCCATTACTCCACTACTCCAACGAACTTTCTTGCTGTAGACATTTGAATTTTCCTCCCAACCACAGCTGGCCTTGAGTCAGGTCTCACTTCCTCAGGAAACGGTCTAAGAGTCTTGCACCATACTGTTCACACTCCATCACTCCACTACTCCGACGAACTTTCTTGCTGTAGACATTTAAATTTTCCTCCCAACCACAGCTTGCCTTAAGTCAGGTCTCAGTTCTGCTTGTGTTGCTCACATCAAGATCTTGACATTCTTGTTCATGATTCTTCCTCCCAGGTGGTGTTGGAAAAGGAAGGAAATTCTGCCGTCTTGCGTCAAGTTTTTCTGTCAAACCAGGTGTATCATTTTGCAAATGTGTTTGTAGGCCGACTCTTGTACATTCGTATGCTTGATTGATAGTTCATGGCAGTGGTGGATGGCCATCGACTCCAAAGTACGGAGGTGTGACTCCTTGCTCGAGTCCGACTTGAGCATGATTTTCGTACTCTTCCAGTCCATCCGATGTTGGGTGTTTTTACAATGAAGTGCAACGCCTTTTTTGGTATCTTGTTCCTCGGAGAAACAAAAAGACGGATTTACGTCAGAGTCAAAGAGCTCATGAAGGCCACCAAGGAGCAAGATAGCAAAAACTGCGTTGCACTTCATTGCAAAAAGACCGAGCATCGGATGGACTGGAAGAGTACGAAAATCATGCTCAAGTCGGACTTGAGCAAGGAGTCACACCTCCGTGCTTTGGAGTCGATGGTCATCCACCACTGCCATGAACAATCAATCAAGCATACGAATGTACAAGAGCCGGCCTACAAACACATTTGCAAAATGATTACACCTGGTTTGATATAAAAACTTGAGGCAAGATGGCAGAATTTCCTTCCTTTTCCAACACCACCTGGGAGGAAGAATCACGAACAAGAATGTCAAGATCTTAATGTGAGCAACACAAGCAGCACTGAGACGTGACTGAAGGCCAGCTGTGGTTGGAAGGAAAATTCAAATGTCTACAGCAAGAAAGTTCATTAGAGTAGTGGAGTGCTGGAGTGTGGACAGTATGGTGCAAGTCTCTTAGACTGTTGCCTGAGGAAGATAACCAGTAAAAGTGTTGTCGAAAGTTTGCAAGTTTTAGTTGAAGCTTGAACAATTTTGGTTGTGCATTTTGGACTGTGAAATCTTAGATTCACAGTCCAAAATGCACAACCAAAATTGTTCAAGCTTCAACTAAAACTTGTTAGTACAAGTTAGGCTGTAGAGAACTGTACCGAACGTTTTCACTACTATCTGAAAATACGAAAATACTGACCTTTAGTTATTAGCTTTAAATCATTTATTTAAGTACTCAAAAGACCTTAAATTTTTACACTTTAAGAGGCTTCCATAGCTCAACCAGCATTACGCTACTCCTGTCACTTTTAATTTGAGCATCGCCTAGTCGGACGCATACTTGCTCTCTGCCTAGATTTTTGAAATGTCTCGGGCCTTTGCTGATACGCTCGAGTCTGCGGACGCCAGCTCAGGCACACATCAGAAAGCATTTTAGGATCGTCATTCGTGGTGTAGAAAATGTCGTCGTGGCCATTTCTTAGACAACCCTTGCCATATTTGTTTGTTCCATAGTACCAAGTTCATCCTTCGCACATGGAAACAGACCAACCAGATTCGATTATCTGCAGCACGTTGTCTTTCAAGCCCTTCTTCTAATGATTCTGTGAGTAGTCCGAGTGTTTTTCGCTCTCCATTTTCTACCAGTACGCCCGAACCCGTGTCCGAATTTAAATGTCCGGCGCAGCGGACTCCGTCATTGTGCGCACGTGTTTCACCTAGTTCCACACCTGCCTACTCTGCTTCCAACCCTGCCATTTCTGTTGATGTGGCCAATCTTATCATTGCTGCTATGGGGACAACGTTAGGTGAAATCTAGGCTTTCCGTGAAAACTTTATATTGTAGTGCGTGATATTGTTTGGGATGAGTTCACCGCCGCTCAGTCCAAGATGGCGGCTGCCATCGCTCCTTGTACTTTATATGTGGGCGATCTGCCGGGGGATCCCCACTTCGTCAGTTCACTGGCTCCGCCTGCTTCTGTATCTGTTGTGCCATGTGGCTCCTGCTACTTCAATCGCCCCCGCCCATTTCGCCATGAAGTTGCCGTTTCTGTTTAATCGCGTAGTATTTCCGAAACCAAGGAATCTCCAGGGATGTGAGGTTTTAATATTTTGGGTTCTATTAGATTTCGATTGATTTTGGGGAAGAACACATCGATTTCGATTATTTTTTGATTTCAAAAATCAAATTTCGTTTTACACTCCAATGAAAGTTTAACAATCAACTTAAGGTTAATAATTAGCCAAACTTGCACAATGTATGAAGTTAATTTTACTAAATAAAATCTGAGGATGGTGCTATTCAAAAGGAGGGTAGGGGAAGGAGGAAACTGGCTTTCTAACTTTGTGTTACTGTAATACCAAAATGTAGCTTTGCTTAATAAATGATAACACAATTCAGTTAAATTCGCAGGTATTGGAGGAGTACAGGAATGTAATTACTGAAACTTGATAATTTTTTCAAAGGCTAGCCCTTACAGATACAAACTGAAAAAAAAAAATGGTTTCAAATCGAAAAAGAAAAAAATCTTACTGTTGTAATTTTAGGGCAATGGCACTACTATTTTAACAATGGTTAACATGGTATTGTACATAGTTGCTACATAAAACGAAGTCGCTACAAATTTTTCAGTAAAGTTAATGTTTTACTTGATTCTAAGTTTTGTTACACTTTATTTAATTGAATTTTTGGAAAAATTGTTTTGTTACACTTTATTTAATTGAATTATTTTCGATTTTTGGAAAAATTTCAAAAAATCGAAAATAATTCATCGCGTTATCTACGGGGATCTTGTTAATCTTTAGAGAATCTTGTTAATCAACGGTAATAGAATTTTTCGATTTTGATTTGGACGGATTCGATTCGATTTCGACAACGTAATAAAATCGAAATCGAATTGAAAATTTCTATTTTCACCCAGTGCTAAGGGCAAGGTTCGCCCGACTTCGTCATCTCTGCCAGGAAAAGCTCTTCGGGCACCAAGCGTAAGCATGATTTAAATGTTAAGGCTAAGAAGGTTCGCAATGATACAATGACATCTACGGACATCGCCGGTCGTGGCACGATTATAAAGTACTGCTGGCGATGTTTAAAGCCAGTACTGTGGGGTATAATGTCGCCAGATTGATTGACAATGTTGATGATGTTGGAATGTGACAGGGTCAGGGTTGGCTGAACGGGGTGTGTTGTACACAGCAACCCAAATGTGCTCGGAGGGAGTCTGCTTCGGTAGCGATATCCGGGGGTCACGTTCCTGGTCCAGGCGTAGTCTACACCAGTGGCGAAACCCGCGCCACGCGTATATTGCCTTCAGAGACGGTTACTTGTGACCAGTGCCAGAAGTCTCTATCTTAGCCGCGTGTGTCTGTGCCAGTGTGTAGTCGTGCGAATGGATTGACATGTGGCATTGAGGGATCTTCGGTTCGCCAAACTTTTCGTTCGCCGGATCGCCGAGTTTGTGTCGACTTCATACACAGTGAGAGTGCAAGTGCGTCTCATTCTCAGGACATTGGTGTACAGTTCTGCCGAAGGATTACAATGCACCGTGGATTGATTGAGGATTGTGTGTTACCCAAGAGACGTGATACCCTTGTGCAAAACAAATCGTTGCAGCCTCGTGATGCTTCGACCTCTCCGCTTTGCCATGTGGAAGCTTCGATGCATTGCCACTTCACACCATTTTTGCCATGCTTCTTCGTCGTGAAGCTGCGTTGCCCCATCGCCATGTTGCTACGTCTCCTCTTCTTCCCCCTCCATGTTCGCCGCTTCGGTCTCTGGTGACCGTGGCCATCAGGGATTTTTCTACGACTTCGTCTTTGTGTCTTCCCCCCTCCTTCTCGCCCGACTGTTTGTCATAGTGGTAATTCAGGTGATGATGATTCTGAAGAAGGGTATCGATCAGATGATGATGACATACTTGGTAAAGAGGTCAGGGTTATACCATGGAAGCAGTTTTCCAGCTCTATTCAGTACTGTTTTCCTGATAACTTTAACAAGGCTCAACCGGCACCGGTGGTCAACTACGTTAACCTTGCGCGGACGACGTTTGCCAATTCTGACAGTGTAACGACACCTTCTCACCATTTGCCCCAATCACAGGTGATGTTCCGTCAGAGCCTGTATTTGGCTGCTTTGACGAGAAACGAAAATGTGGATATTTCGGCGAGTGAGCCCTTGCCGCCCCATGACACCGATAAGCTCAACTTCGTTTTCACCGCGTTGTGTTTCGAAGCTCCTAAACGTGCTAATTAGGTATTGCACTTTCCCTGAGACCGAGTTTGTCCTTGCCAACGGTTCTATGGAGATGGACTCCAGCGTTCCTGCACCTTCTGTGCTTAGAACTTCGCTCAAGCAGGCCAAAAATCATGAAGAATTGGTGAGATGGTCTCTGCTTGCAGGATGTCACTCAGATGTCGCTTACTCAGCTTCAACGGCGACAATTTGTGCCTATCTGGCTGAACCGGACACGTTTAATTGGGGTCTGCGGGCATGAACTAATATGGTCTTTAGGCACAGGGATGCATAACACGACTCAGCTTCCGGGATCCCCGTGGACATTGTAGGAAGATTTCGCTTCTTACCAATTCACTCTTCTTGGAATCTTTTAAACGACCTACTGTTCGTCCTCGCACCTGAGTAGCGCGATGAAGTGAAGGCTTCGGTGGCTCCCAACCATGCGACTCAGACTGCCCCGTCTTGTAAGCCGAAGAATGCCAATTCCTTTCGGAGGAGCTCCTTTCGTCAGTCCTATGGTAAACTCCCTTCGCCCCTACTGGGTGGCTGAAGAGAGGGAGGTCGGGAGAAGGGCAGGTGGTTTTTGGAGGTCATCCCAAGTCAGTTCAGACCCCCTCAGCAACAGTAATTTGACGACAATGGTACCAATAGATGTCGGGGAAACCGCTCCTTTCTTCGGGGCAAGGGTCGTGGACGGTGTCGTGGATACCTCGGTTCTCGTTCCTGATTCTTTCGGAACCCTCTCTCCTCCCATTTACCACTCAGGCATCATGTTCTTGAGTGGGAGTCAATGACAAATGATGCCTACATCCTTTCGATAATTTCCAATGGCTACGCTACCTCCTTTGTGTCGCTACCGGCTCTAATGAGGGGTCCACCACCTTGGCTTCTGAATCGTCCATCCAACATTCTGCTGGAAGAAGAAGTTGTGAATCTGTTGGGACAAAAAGAGGCGTATCTTCCTATGCCCGTGCATCCTTCGGTTTACCATCTGTTCCGCTTCGTTTCCGGAGTCTCGACATACCACTTCGAAGTCACTCCCTTCGACCGCGCAACGGTACCCCACGCATTTATGTCTGTTCTCCATCCCGTGGTGGCCTTTCTTCACACCAACAGGATCAAATGTCACGTCTTTCTCTATTTATTATTGACTGTTTCGGAACGTGTGCACTTTACTTCTCTTTCAAGAACTCCCCTTTTCACTGTCTCTGTTTGTGGAATTGTGCCTTGGGGTGAACCCATTGAAGTCACGTCTCCAGCCAGCTCAGTCGTTTGTATTTATGGGGACGGAAATCAACCTGGTCAACTTCCTGATCCGTCCCTCTCCTTAAAGAGTCTCTCATCGTCTATTGACTCTGAATGATTTGCACAAGTGGTTTTGGATTTCTAGCAACAACTTTATCCGTCTGTCTGTCGCCTTTATCAACTGTGAAACAGTACCAGACAGAGACAAACGGTGTTCGCCATCAGATTCAGCCTCCAAAAATATGTTGAAATCAAAAAAATCGGAATATGAAGAGAAAGTGGTCCACAAGTGGCCCGAAGTAGCCGACGAGTGAGCCCATCTTCTATGGAACAGCACTGGATAGAGACAAACTGTTTTCAACATTAGAGCCAGCATCCAAAAATTAGTTAAAATGAACAAAAAATAACCTTAAGTATGAAGTGGAAGTGGCGGACGTGTACAGGAGATCGGTTGTAACTAGGTAGCCACTTGTTTGGTCCTGCGATTACAGAGAAATGGTGATCGTCGATTGGACGCTAGTTGCTCTGTTGTGTCTTACATCCATCGTGTAGCGCTGCTGCGAGATGCTTTTTTACGGTGAGGCTGGGTTGAGTGCGGCTAGCTTCTTTCTATTTTATGTTCGGCCGCATCATCCCGTTTCATCACAAGCGTTCGCACTCTGGTTGTGCGCAGTCCTCGAAGCAGTGGGATTCGACACTAAGCAGTTTCGTGAGCACATTCGGTGAGGGTAGCAGTGGCTTCGCCCTCACCGATCGTGGCCACGGCCAGTTGGTCCTAACATGTTTAGCAAGCACGGCAACCATGAATTGGTCCCTATGTTGGTGGAACAGGTGCTCCAGCAAAAGCCCTACTTTGAACGGGCGGTAAGTAAGCTGGATACTTTTTAAATCAATTCCACTTTCCAACACAGTGAGGAGAATTATATGATGGAGCAATGATTATTCTACCAGAAAACTTGTTCTCTCAGGAGAATCTAAGTTCTCAAGAGTAGAGTCTGACAAACTTGTGCTACTTTTGTTGTCCTTCTACCTTTCTGGCCCTTTTATGAGCTAGCCACAAAAGACAGCGGTGAAGAAGCCCGATGGAGCAGGGAAAGAGGCGACCCGATGTTATGTAATTTGTTCATAAATTAGATGATTGATGCAGATTAGATAGGAACGCAAAAGGGGCATCACACTTTGTAACAAAGGTCGTCGGATTCAACTCGGAGAACTTTGATTCTCCTGCGAGAACACGTTCTCGGCTAGAATCATCGTTTTATTACAACAAAACTGGCTTAGTTATCCATTTTGAAAGACCAGTAAAGAGGTGTCATTGTACTGCAAAGCTCAAAAGAACTTTGTTTGATCGAAGAAACACGATAATTAATAGTTCCTCTCTTAATGGAGTTGTTTATGTAACTTAATACATGCGATTTCTTTTGTTGCAGGGCTTATGAGCAAATGGAAGTGAGCTGCAATCCAAACGTTCGAGATTCCAAAAATTTGTGGAATGTAGAAGATAACTACTTCCCACGCTGTATGTGAAAAAAAATAGAACCCATTTTGCCAAGTTTGATTAACATAATTTTACTTAGTGTTTCTTCTTACTTTTTCTTTATTGTAGTGCCTAACGTGAGTTTTGAAGTATATGCTCCCAGCTTCCTATCCCAATTTTTTGAATCACATGCTGTGATGTTGCAGGTATGCATATGCTGGATTACCTAGTAAACCTAAAATTACATTTTTATGTTAACGTTCATCATCAGAATTTCGGAAACTGTGATTTGGTAGTTGAGTTGCTAGGCAACACTCAGAGGAAAGCAGTTAGTCATAGGAGGTGGTGAAAATTTGGTTTCTAGTTGCCGATGACAATGTACATTTTGTAATTTTTAGCATTCTCCTTCTCCAATGCTATTTGCTTTACAGAATTTTTAACGCAGAAAAACATTTGCTTTACAGAATTTTTTTTAGATCCGTACGCGTCTCTACCCACTGCACATCCTACTGCGCCGCCGCCATCATGTATATTATATACTCAGACGGAACTGAGAGATCCGTCTTTTCTTCTCTACCAGTGACATGTTAACATCATTCTGATGTTTGACGTTCAGACTTCCGTTCCAGCTTGTGTTCCGCCTCTTGTGAAATGCCGCATGCTAAGGAACGCCTAAGGATTTGCTCGTTCGTCCTGAGCCCTCATCTCCCGTTCCTCAGGCCCCCCGATGCGGGGGTTTAGTTTCTCGAACTAATCTCAGGACAAGACTCCTTGGAGGTTACCGTTCCAATGGATAACCTGTTCTTTTCTGACATTCCCGTTCTGGCCATTCAGCCGGTTAACACAGTTTCATCCTCTCCCATTCTGTGCGGACAATCCTCCGCTGGCCGGACTTACGTTCCCTCAGTGATGAAAGCTTCCGAGCCAAGGAACGCTACTCTTCGCCTGTGTTAATGATCCCACTCGATTCCTCCTTGGAATCATCTGTCAAGACTAATTCTCAGTTAACTGCTGGTTTATTGCTGCAAACTCACTGCTGCGACCTTCCTGTTCGCCTCTCACTCTTGTTCTGCTTCGGGGCTCGCCCACCAGGTACGGTGGCCCCAGGAAGGGCTAGGCTGTCACGGGGAAAACCCGTGACATCCTCCCCTTACCACTTTGCTGTCAACCCAGGTGGAGGACAGTAGCCAGTTGCGCGCGAGGTGCTGCACAGAGTCAAACATACCCTTCACAATCGATACATCACGAGCTCTCCAACAAAAGTTTGTCTACTAGTGTACACTATAGCAAGCTCTGTTTGTTGTTTACAAGATCTTTGCTACGGTAAACCTTACGGGTGAGCCACAGGCTCAAACAGGTTCATTATCTCACCTCCAAATGGAAGGGTCGAAATGACAGCAATAACTGCCACACAGTCCTACATTGTTTCTACTTACATCTGGCAGCTTTCATGTGTTTACATTATGTCACACTTGTTGATCTAGAACATTTGACCACTGGTTACCTTGGATGTAACGAGAGGAAAGTGACCTTCCTGCTCGCCTCACACTCGCGTTCTACCTCGGGGCTCGCCCACCAGGGACGGTTGCCCCAGGAAGGGCTAGAATTTCACGGGGAAAACCCGTGACTCCTGAAGCTCCAAGTTAAGGCCCGAAAGCTGGCCGCTAGGTTAGCGGCATCCTCTCTCCTCAGTCCTGTGGATTTTTGCTCACATTCCTTTCGAATCTCCGTTGCCTCACGTTCCGTTGCTAGCAAAACGGAGGAGCCACTTTCCAAGCCTCAAGTACACGCTCTTATGGACTCGGCCCGTGTTAACTTCAAGAGAAAGCAACCTAGGGCCCCAGACACCAAGCCCCTTACTTCGGCTTGGGTTGCTGCATTAACCAAACGACCTTGTCTTTCCACCACCGATTCCGGACCTTCCCATCATCTGGACCCCGTTCCACCTCCAGTTTCAGCCCCGCCTCCGTCCTTTCCGGAATCGAAAGGCCTGCCCTCTCAGTATACTGATGATGAGCATATTGCCATTCCTACGATGGGACCTTTCCTGCTCAAGATGTTTCTCCCTTTCCTGGCGATCCTGACCCTTCCCAGATTCCCCTCTCCGACCTGCTCAAAACAGTGGAGAGCATAGTTTCGGATTGTTTCCTCTACAAACCTGATCCTGCCTCGGATGCACCTTGTAAGAATCGTGGACATTTTACAGGATACGGTTTCGGTTTACGAGATCAACTGCCTCTGCAACCTCCGGTCCTGGGACAATCTACTTCTCTCCTGACTACTCTCCTACGCACCGGAGGCATCTTACTGGGAAATGGAAGGCCTCTTGCATTAGACAAAGATCCTCTGCCTCTGTGATCAGGTCGTGAAAACTTTCCACCCTGTGGGAGATGGCACTGCCAATCTTCGAAATTTCGATACATACCCACAGTCTGAATTCCTCATAGCAGAAGTAAAGATGAACTTTGGCTCCTCCCTTGCAGGTGGATGTCTTGAATACAGCAGCAAACGGTCTATGTGAACACCTTTCCGCGGAATCCCCACCTGCGCAGACACACGCCAATTAGCGTTCCTCATCAACCAAGTCTTTCGCAAGGCATGTTTTGCTACGTACCATTCCACCAATTGGTTTCACAAAGAATAGAAGGAATACACTTTACCACCAAACGAAACTGTGAATCAGTTCCCATGAAATTTTCGGTGAAGTTCTCGAAGTATTCTTTGACGTTCCACAACAGACAGTCATGCCGTCCCCGGAACGCATTGCCAGTCTCCTCAAGTCTGCTCAATTGTTCCTACATCTACACCAATACACCTTTCGGAACCCCAATGCCTTAATAGGGACCATCGATTCTCTTGCAGACCTGGTTCCATACGGTCGTTGGATGGCTCGGTCGCTCCATTATTTCTGATTAACCGAATGGGGTAACCCCCGTTCCGCCCTTCTCCTTCCACTTCGACCGCTCGTTCCTTCATTCCCCCTGGCAACCCTAAATTGGTGGATGAATGTCATCAATCTTTCCCTGACGGTTCCGCTCCACGAGCCTATCCCAGACCTTCACGGATGCCTCCCTAACCGGTTGGGGGGCCCACATCAACAACACGACCACGTCCGGGACGTGGGATCCTCCTTCCTCAGACCACATCAATGTGTTAGAATTCCGGGCAGTCTTTCTAGGACTCACTCACTTTTGCCACATTGTCACAAACCGTGTTGTGCAGGTTCACCTCGACAACACCACTGCAGTTGCCTACCTTCGGAAAGGGGGCGGCACTCGTTTCGCCCCTTCACCTCCTAACTTCAGACATCTTCCACCTTTGTATCCG
>JAHWFP010085663.1:265474-278868 GCA_023313725.1 Lithobius niger | reverse complement strand
GGGGGGGGGTCACTGCTGTAAAAATAGCTAAAGGAACAAGTTTTGGTTTTTATTTGTTCTGCTTGACAGTTACATCTTCACTGCCTTATTGCTAGTGCCGGTAGTTTGCTTTTCGTGTTCGTTCAGTTTTATCTTTTCATTAAATAAAATTTTGTGTTTATTTTTACACTTATCTTTTTTTTTTTACTTCTTCATTTCCGCCAAGGTTCGGTGGATTGCAGTTGAATATGGACTTTTACCTGGTTTTTACACCACCCATTGGTGACGATTCCTGCTTCACAATACCTACATTCACATTGATTTCCAGCGGTTCCACTATTTTCTAAATAGTTGCGGAATTAACAATTTTTGTTTTAGTTTAACTTCATCTAGCAGAAATGCCACCTGCAGATAATTGCCAAGAGTTGGTTAAAAAGATCAAATGCAAGTTGATTTTAAATTGATGCAACTAACAACTAAAAGTTATTGTCCATTCTTTAGAATGACTGGGAATAGTAGTACAGGCTATTAAAATACTGTTTTGCTATTTTATTTCTTTTTACTTAAGTAGAACAATATTTTAAAGCATGGTGGGGCAAAGTTCAGATTACCGTAAATCGTGTATTAAAAGCCCAGTTGAAGCTAAAGCCCACCCCTTAAAATGCTGTAAAGTCAAAATCATGAAATATGGAGTTAAAGCCCACCCCTCCAATTGTCGTTTTTCTACGAAAAATTACCTAAAAGTTATACGGTGTGAATAAAGATAGTACTGCTAGCTATGTTTACTGGCCCCTTTTCCCTCCCTGTATGTAGTAATAGTGAACTCTTCCTTTAGCTCCTTAGCACCTACACAACATCTCTCACCGAAGCCTCCTCCCTTCTTCACAGCAATTAAAAGGATGTAAAAATTGGTCTTTCAGACATCGTTCAAAAGCTTCGAATTTTCTGTAATAGATGTCCAGAAAGGTTAGAAAATTGATAATGCCTGATTTAAAGCCCACCTCCTATTTTAGCCAAATTAACTGCATGAGCCCATGGGCGTTTAATCCACGATTTACGGTAGATAGTTGCAGACGCTGATCTGATAATAGCTGGAATGGGGACCCAGAATAACTTCTCTGCTAGCGCTGCCAGTTCGAGTATTTGCGAGACTACGAACCTTCTTCACCAACAATGTATTTCTTCTGGCCTCTTCTGGACATTCCTTAGCATCCTACCATGATCGGAGGCTTCCCGTTTTGAATCCCTGAACTTGGTCGTCTTTTCACTAGATTTCTTTCGGCTTTCTAAAGGTCGAGTAACCATGTATAGACTTCAAAATTGAGCCAGTTGATTTATACAAGCATTAGTTTTCTTCAAACCACTTAGCCCATGAATTACTTTAAAAAAATGTCAATATTATTTTAAAAATTTGTAAAGATTTTGCTATGTCTTTCCATGTGATCCAGTACTTATTTTTCTACACCAGCACTTCACCAGTGTGTGTGTGTGTGTGTGTGATTATTTTATTTTGAATGCACCTTTTTGCTTTTATAGGGGCAATTCTTCTCTGGTGCGTCTTATCGCATCTACCTTTTAGGCAACCCCATTATTTGGTGGGGCAACCTGGCTTGTTTGGCCATTTTCTTCATTTTATTTTTAACTATTTGCGTACGATGGCAACGGGGCTGCGAAGATGCTCCACATACAAAAGGTATTTCTAATTATAAAATTTGCATTATTAAATAATGCAAAGAAAACTAGTTAGTCACTCATCAACCTGAAAGTTGGCAGTATTAGCAATACAAGCTTAATTTTTGGAGTGTTTTTCTTAATGGTATTTTGGCAATTGTCAGTAATTAATTGAATGCATAGCATTAGAATTTATTTAACATATTGGCTCGACATAAACCACACTTGGATAAACCATAGTTTTTGTAATCCACCAAAAAAATTGGGTTTTGTGATTCTGCTCGTCCCTGTGTTAGTGTGTTTGGGACATACCAATGTTTACAGTTTTCTTCTGATTTGGTTGAAATTTATTAATGACATGGTAACTTTATTTGGTGCATGAAATGCTCAACTTCAAAGATGAAATTCCAACCTTAAAATATTTTCAAGGATAACCGGGTTCCCCATTGGATGGCTCGGCCAATGATTAGTACTGTAAATCATGTATTAAATACCAATGGGCTTATGTATTTACTTTGGCGTAAGTCGGGGGTGAGCATTAAATAACGCACAACTCATTTTCTAACTTTAATTTCTCCATGGAGCGTGTTTCGTACATCACGGCAAAAGCAGCGATTATGTGATCATTTGCATACATGATCGGAATTTGGTGTAACAAAATCATGCGTTTAATATCATTTATTCACAAATTAACTCCTCCAAAATCCAACATGATTCATAGTTAATTGAAATTTATTTCTAACTTCTCAAACTTACGTATCGAACGCAGTTCAAGATCGTTAACGCAAGTTTGCGCCGCCATTTTCTCGAATTGGTGTACAGTTAGTAGCCTTTTCTATACACGAGAGAGAGATTCCAAATGTTTTCATTGACGACCCTATCCTGGATGGAGAATGATGCCAACTTCGTACCACCTTCTGGAAAATGGCAGTGCAGACATACACTGGTGTTACAATTCTGGTTCCCTTTGAATATAAAGTTGATTTTGTTGAATGTTTGAAGTTTTTAATTAATTTTGCAGCCGCATAACAACAATTTAAGGGTGGGCTTTAACTCTACCATTTCACAATTTTGACCTTAAAGCATATTTACAGGGGGCGCTTCATGTGGGTAGCAGCTTTAAGGGAGTCCGATTTGTAAGGCTAATGGCCCCGAGCACTAAATAAGCAACACAAACCATTTACTATAATACACTACTGACGAGCCCAAACAAGGGCGAAACAGTCTGCCTAGCAATCTCTGTGAGTGAGAGCAGCTTGATTTCTTTAGTGTGAAGAATGCATATGCTAAAGGGAAAATAACCTATTACTATCAGCTCGCGTCTTTTGAAACGAAGTGGTCACTTTTTTTATCATTTGAAAAGCAAATCCCAGGCGTGGTGGCAGAGCTATCTAAAGTGCTTGTAAAAATCATTCACTTGCTTCATATTTAGGATTTACTATTTAAAATGGAGACTATAGATAAATAAATAGATGTATTATGACATCTCTAGCTCAGCCTAGTGTGTCGATACAGGGATAATTTCATTTAATGTAGACCGTTGTAACTTTCAAATGCACCTGTGCGAGCCACAAGTCAATTGCGAAAGCTGGTCTGAAATCATTTGCGGAAACTAGTTGACTTCAGTTTTACAACTAACACGGCTTCTAAACTGGTAAGAAAAATCCCTGACCAGTTACTGTAGCAATTTATCAGAGCTAGGGTACAGTTAATATAAAGTGCTTGCTTGTCTTTTGATTAATTAATCTCACCATTTCTTTTTGTTTCATATTTATTATGAAATCGTCTGTATGTGCACTTTAGTTTTCTTTCTGTATTTTCTGTGAGTGATTTTGTCTTTGTACACGGTTTGAACACCTCCTTGGTAGCAGCTTCCACCTGCAACGAAAGCCGCTTCTCTCATGCTCACATCTTTCGTTCGCTCGGTTCTCCTACCAAGATGGTTCCTGGCCTTGTTAACACTATACTATCATCGCCTGTGACTTGTGGGCAGGCTTCTACATCTGCTGCTGTACCGCCTTCACCTAGTCGTCAAAAGCTACATTCTGAACTTTGTAAATTCACGCAACTCGCTCCAAACTGAAGCTTAAACTTACAAATTTGGAAGAGACAATAACGCTTGCGCCACCTTGAAGTTTCAGATTGCTTCTGCTCTGCGAATTTTCGGCAGGATTCACTAAAGTTTTTCAACTAAGTCTTCCGCCTTCATCAGGCACTGGTTGTTTAGCACACTAACGTAACATCACTAAGATTTGAAAAACGTGTAGTGTGGTGCAACTGCACTACACGTTTTTTAAATCTTAGTGATGTTACGTTAGTGTGCTAAACAACCAGTGCCTGATGAAGGCGGAAGACTTAGTTGAAAAACTTTAGTGAATCCTGACGAAAATTCACAGAGCAGAAGCAATCTGAAACGTCAAGTTAGCGTAAGCGTTATTGTCTCTTCCAAATTCGTTAGTTAGCCAAGTAAAATGAGCCTGTCGGCATTCAGAATTAAACATACAAATCATAAAAGTCATAAAAAGCCCACCCCACCCACAGTGGAACCATAAATAACATTTCCACCAGATAATATATGCTCACAGTCCAAAGTGGTGTACGCTGTCCCATGCCAAGAATGCCAAGCTGTTTATTTGGGAGAAACGAAACAAACTCTGGAATCAAGACTTAAAGAACATATAGGAGCAACCCGACGGAGAGAGAAACTGAATAGAATAGCTTAACATCATAAAAAGACAAATCACGAAATTAATAAGCAAAACACTTTGATTATCCTTAGATCCAATACAAATCAGAATCACATCTGAGAGCATTAGAATCGCTAGCCATTAAAAGTTTCTTTCGCTGTCGGGTTCCCCTTATGAATATAACTGGCATTGGAATTCAAAGTTCACATTTCACCACTAATAAATGAACAATAATAAACTGTCCACTTGAATTTTCGGTGGAATAATGCAGCGTCCACCTTCTTCAGAAGTCCAGGCAAAAAACGAAGTACTAAACGAGGTTCACATTGCTTCAGACTGTGTCAGACTGTGTCAGAATCTGATTTAGAATTTGAACTTGCCGCATTTTTCGTTGGACCACTGATCTTTGTCGTGCGCTCAAACGACGATTTCCATTGCCTGCTGAGATTTTTGGCGAGCTCTGGTCTCACTAGTCGGTCGATGTTGGGATAGGATGGATGGGCAATGTTCATGAGTGCTGCACCATGCTTCCGAAATTGTTGGATGGCTAGAGATTCCAACCCACGAAGATGGGCGTCGTTTGGTGTATTGGATTTCAGCAGGACAGAGGTGAGTTCCCACACAATCTGGTGATTTTCCTTTCGTTGGTGGACGGAAATTTCATTGAGTGGGTCTAATGTCCGCACTTTTCTTTGGTCTTCATGGATTCTCGTCTGGTCTTTTCGGTGTGTGTGTTCAATGTAAACCGATTTGCAGTTCCTACATGGCACGCAGTACACGACATTCTTTTGGCTGAAGCACCTTGGGTTTGCAGGTGGTTGTTGTAGCACATGCTTTTTACTCTGCTGGTTTTTTGGAGGGAGGAGGAGGGGGGTGGGTGTCTGACGTCTATCCTTGCTGAGGGTTGGATAGCGATGGGATGAGGGGGGTGGGATAGTCATTGGGGGAGGAGGAGGAGATGGGGAGTGTGGGGGAGGGTGGGTAGGTTCGGGGTGCATCCCTTTAAGCAGCTTTTTGAGGTTGGGAGGGTGCTTCAAGAAGCGCTTAATATGTCCTGATTTTTGAGGGTTTGATAGACTTTCTCTGTCTGTCCTGGCGTATGGGTTACAACAGCACAGGGTGTGTCTTCCTTTCAATCCTTGCGGCCTTTCTTCCCATGCTGAGCCTTCTTGATCGCCGAGTTGACCATGAATGTAATGTAACCCAGAAGCAGGAACCTTGATTTTGCGAGTTGCAAGTGCTTATTTGCAATACTTTGTGTGGAAGAATGGTTGGCGATGCGGCACATTTCGTTGAGGAGGATGGCCCGTAGCTGGCGTTTCGGGTGGCATGATTGATAGGGAATCCCCCTTCCAGAGTGAGTCTCTTTACGGAAAGGCTCATATTCGATCCTCTGGCCTTTCCTGGTAAGTTTTGAGTTCAAGTAAGGGATGCTACTATCTACCTCCTCTTCATGAGTAAATTGTATGCTGGCGTTCCACCCATTGAGCTTCCAGCACAAGGGGGATTTCATCTTGTTTGGGAGGAGCCACTGCATCATCAACGAACCTTCTCCAGATCTTCATGGAAGGTAACTTCTTGTGCTGTGTTCATCCAAAAACTGTAAGACATTTCGGCCAGCACGGGTGAGAACGAGTACCCCATCGGGGTACCTCTAACTTGATGGAAGGTCTTATGCTGGAACGTTACATAAATGGAAGACAGTATACATTTCGAAAGTTCCCTGTTAACTCTTTGTTCGTCCTCATCTAGCTTCACTCAAGCAGCAGATAGATCAAGAACTTCCAACAGCAGCCGATGGGGGATGCTTGGAAAGCTTTTTTAACATCCACAAAGCGGGCATAAACTAGGAAACTGCCCTGCAGTATAGTGCTTCCTTTTCAACCCAAATAAGGCATCACAGGTGGAAATGAGTCCTAAACCATGCGCCACAGCTGTGTGACGTGCTGCATGTATCATGTGTCTGGGCTAGTCCACTCAGACGGCCTAAGATCCGCCATTCTCCTTCATCCGTGGCTAACTCATGATGACATCACGTCAAACAGCTGTAGCTCGTGGTATAATGGGAGTCACTAGAACAAATTAGAGAAGCTTTGCATGCAATGGACTCAAAAGGGCTTTGCCATGGTCATGGTTGTCTTTTTGAGAATTGATGCCAACTTAGTGTGGGTTGTAGGTTCTGGGCAGAGAGCGTAAGCCAAGGAAGATAAGAAAATGAATGCAAGGAAACTGGGCCAGCTGTCATGCAAATTAGAGGTGCTTGGCATCTAGTTCTTTGGGTTCTGCGAGCCTATACCTCTGCATGGTTACTAACAGGTAGTTAATTTCAGCTAGGCTTCTTTCAGGTGCAGGTGTGATTCTCTGGAATATCTGATGCTGTTGTATGTTGCTCCTTATGTGCTGAGAAAAAATCGGAGCTTCAGATATTGCAAATATAATATCCACAGGACTGTTCGCTTCATCCATTGTACTTTGCTATTCCGAGCTGTTCTCTGTTAAACTCACTACTCACTACTAGGGCGTCATCAGGTTACACCTTCGACAAAATGGAGCGAAGTGAAGAACTAACCAAACAAACTAACAAACCACCAAAAAACAAACAACCCAACCAACCAACCAACCAATAATTACAAACAAACAAACAAACAAATTGAAAACCAACGAACGAATGATACACTGGCCACAGGGCACAGGAATTTGTTTGAGAGCGCATTGAAGACTACATTGTGGCTCATCTTTTCAGTTGCTTTTCGCATCGTCTTTCTTTGTCTATTTGTAGAGCTGGATGGCGTTGTTTCTCAACAACAGGTCTGATTTAAATTTTTTTTTACAAACCACCTCTGGGTGTACCGCCATCAATGTGCAAAATCAGGTTTTAATTTATGCAGTCGTTATTGCGTGATGCATCAATTAAACCAACCAAGAAACCATCACTGCCACTGTTGACATAATAAAGTAGGCTCTGCTTTTTTTGCTGTTAGGCTGGGTTTCCCGCTTCCCTCTTCCAAATATCATTTACAAATTCAGAATGTTCAAACATTCTGTGAACATTCTGTGAAATGAGCATGTGATGTAGTTGTAATCCACCTAAAACCAAAACTGGTATAAGGAAGCCGCCAAGTTTCCAAAAAGGTTCAGACTTTGAAAGTAGTTATATCATTCAACCAAGGGAAGGACGCTAAGGTAGCCAGCTACTTAGCTGTACACACAATTATTAAAATCATATTGGTTTAAAATAATATTGCATATTCTAAAATCATTTTAAAACAAAACCCCCAGTAAAATTTACATTTTGCCTTGCACTTTCTAAACAATAAGAGATAGCTGCTTGGAGTTAAGAGCATTGGAAAGCTGGTGAAAAATCTTTCAAAATGGTCTATTCAAACGTCAAAATCGGTCGACGAGAAGTAAAACTATCTTCAATTTTGTTTATTACCAATTATCTGAAAACTGCTCATGACGTCATACTTTGATCGGGAAAACTAATCAGAAAGTAAGAAACTTTGACCTGCCAAAATAAACTTTTTTATTGGCCATCAAGGTCCAAAATATGGTTTAAATTGATGCGGTGCATCTTGCGTGACCAAACTGCTCATAATCTCATAGTTTGATTGGGACAACCAACCAGAAATAAAGAAACTTCGTCCTGCCAAAATAACCTTTGCATGAAAAAACCATGATGTCATAACCAAACTATGACCTCTTTTGGCATCCTGCATCTTGGCTCTTGACTTCTGGCCCGTTTTGGCACCCTTCGTTATTCCTCAACAACAGGTCCGATTCCGGATTTTTTTTTTTACAAACCATCTCTAAGTGTACGGCTAGAAATGTCCAAAATCTGGTTTTAATTGAAGCAGTGGTTATTTCGTGATGCGGTCACAAAGGTCGCATTTGAGTGTATTCAAATAGGAGCTCCGCTCAGCCTTCGGCCTCGCTTCGCTCCAATTAGGGTTTGCTGATAATTTTTGTTTTTTTTCCGGAGATGTGTTTCGTGCATATGTATTTTTTGTTGTTTTTTTCCTTAACCCCAATAGTTTGTCAGGAGTATTTTCACGTGTTCCTTTTTATTTTCAGAGTTAAAAGAAATTTTAATTCGGTCTGGATGTTGGCTTGTCATTGGATGGGCCCTCCATTACATTCCCTTTTGGGGAATGGGGCGGATATTGTACTTCCACCATTATTTTCCAGCCCTTTTATTTAGCTCCATGTTGTCTGGTAAGTCATTCTGCACATTTTACATAAATTAAAAATTTTAACAATATTTCATGGGTGTAAATAAATCCTTACAGAAACCAAGTTAAGTTGCTTTAAATGGCTCCTATTCTCCTACGTGCTCATTAAGGCTGCACCGATACCAACTTTACCGATCCATTTAAAAAATTTTGCCGGTACTGACATCCTAAATTTAATCAACAATTTTTTTTTTATTAATGGTGTACTTTTCTTCAAAACCCAATAGGCTAATTATTTGAACAAAAAATGTTAAAATAGTAACGAACTGTTAAAATATATCTAGGAAGATACTTTGTGATTTCGTGAGCAAAATGCCGCGAACTGCATGTGATAATCTCGAACAGTTCCAGAGTTATAGATATTTCAGTGAATGTGGGCGATCGGAAAATCGGCAAACGGTGTTTACAGTGGAAATTTTCAGACATCGTAGAAGAAGAAAATTTTGATGAAAAATCGAAGAAAATTCAACGAAAATACACAAATTCCACCCTCAAAAGCACTTCACTATACTTTCACTAGTCTACTTTAAATTTTCGGAGATTTAACGGTCTCATTCTATTCTTCCTTAAGAACCACTAAAACACAAAATGATACAAACGTCACATGGGAGCAGTAGATTCAAACTACTGGTCCCATGTGACGTTTGTATCATTTTGTGTTTTAGTGGTTCTATCTGAAGAAGGAGATCGTTAAATCTCCGAAAATTTAAAGTAGACTGGTGAAAGTATAGTAAAGTGCTGTCGAGGGTGGAATTTGTGTATTTTCGTTGAACTTTCCTCAATTTTTCATCGAAGTTTTTTTCGACTTTCTGCAAAGTGGGCGATACCGCAAATATCAGTAACTGATACGATCCAGTATTGATATCGATGCAGCCTTAGTGCTCATTGATTATATTAAATTATTAATAATTTTTATTTTATTTTATTCATTTTTGTTAACTAGGAGTAGTGTTGGAATATCTACTTCATGTGGTGCAAGATATGATGCCAGAAGCCGTTTCAGATACTATGTATCACTGGCTGTATGGTTTGTGTCTATCGGGAATAGTGTACAGGTAAGAACATATACTGCTCTTTTTATTTGTTGTCCATTATTTTTGTATTAGATGACTCCTGTTAACTGAAAATTACATGGGTCCTACTTTGGAATGTAAGAAATGGAATCATAAGGTTTTTAGTATTTTGGTCAAGTGGATATGAGTAGAGTGACGCGAAAGTTTGAAAAAGTATCTGCTGTCTCAAACAACGTAATAACTGAATTGCAAAATCTTGGGAACATTCACCACAAACCTAATACGCACTTTACCACCACAGCAAAACAAATCAGTCGAACTTCAGAGTTCACTGTAAATTTTCAGCGAATCCTATCGCCTTCTTCAGACCAAAATAAATACGGAAAAACGAAAAAGCACTACATCTCATCACAATCGTCTCCTAGCAAACATTCGAAACCCAGCGTTAGTCTGCTGTACCACTGATTTTCTTTGCACGTTCGATCTGGTTGCCCCACTACTTATCTAAGCGACACCCAGTTCTGGCCCAGCCAGATGGTTGATGTTGCCAAAGCTTGGGGTAGCTGTGTTCATCTGTGGTTTACCAGTAAGATCAAAGTGCTTGATAGCAATAGACTCGAATGCTTGGAGGTGGTCGTCCTTTAAGACATTGGTCTTAAGTAGGACGGTTGTCTTCTCCCACGCAATGGGCTGTGATGTCTTCCTTGCATGTTCACCTACGCCGTGTTTGCAGTATAACTTGGAGATTGCACCAGCATGTTCTCAAGTCTTGCATGAGATGCCTACGGGTTCCATCACATAGACTGTCGCAGGAACTGCATGGAACTCCATAGACCACTCCTCTTTCAGTGGAAAGATGGGACAGGGCAAGAGTGGGGGGGGGGGCTGGGGGAGGAGGGGGGGCATTGGGAGTATTCAATGGTTTAGATGTGTATAGCCTTATAAGGGCCGAGGGTCATCCCATTACCAAATGCACGAATGCTCTAATCTGTAAGTGGAGAAAGAAAAGGCAGCCTGAAAACAAAAATAGCCGAAATATGCTTAGGTGGGAACATCCTGCGTAGTTAATAAGGCTGTACCGAACCGATTTTGATTGGTAAAATTTAGTTGTCGGTCAAAATTTGACACGTTGCAGAACAATTGCCTATTACTGGTATGGATCGTTAATTTTGCCAATCGCCAAGAAGCTATGTGCTTGATTGCAACATGAACGCAGAATCCTGGTTTTGAATTAGTTTATAGTATTCCATGCATAAGAAATAAAAACCATTAATCCAATGAAACTTGTCTTTGTCTACTGCAAAACAAATTCCAACCATGCGATGAGGCATGTTTTCTCGATCGCACATGTCATTGTTAGTTAGCCCATAGCTGCCTAGATACTAACGTACGCCTTCTACGTGTAACAGCGAAAAACTAAGTCCTAGTGCGAGCTTTGTGAGGGGTCCCCGGGGACCCCGAGCAAAGCGGGCAATCACAGCCCATCGTCAGCGTCGTCGGCTCCAAACCAAGAGAATGCCGGTACGAATCTGAGAACCGACCCGAGTACCATATGGACTCTAAAAAAAGGGTCTGAAAGTTTTTTCAGGTGGTCATGGGTTATTGGTGGCGGCAATCAAGAAATTTCTCAATTCCTTAGCTAACCCATAGCTGCCTAGATACGAACGCACGCCTTCAACGTGTAACAGCGAATAACTAAGTCCTAGCGCGAGCTTTGTGAGGGGGCCCCGGGGACCCCGAGCAAAGCGGGCAGTCGCAGCCCAGTGGTCAGCGTCGTCGGCTCCAAACCAGGAGAATACCGGTTGAATCCGAGAACCGACCCGAGTACCAAATGGACTCTAAAAAAAGTGTCTGAAAGTTTTTTCAGGCGGTTATGTGTTAGAATTAACGGACGACAAACAGTTTATACCATTGAACTTTTAATTATAAAAGGTTGGTGTTAAAGGGGAACTCCAGTGGTTTATACTTACGAAATAAGCCCCTAGGGCATTGTACACAGACATTAGGCACACAAAAAACGGCAAACATAGGTTTAGTATGTCCAAATATCAATTTTCTAAAAGCTGTTTCTTTTGATTCGAAAAGTAGCGCGAATTTTATTGCATTTTAAATCCAGTTGTTGACGGTAGGCGACGAGAACTCCAGTGAAGGTTACGGAAGCAGTAAACGAAACTTAGCTAGAGCGCATGCGCCACGACTGGCAGTGAGACAACGCAAGAACCTCCACTTCCACTTTCCGTTCATGCGGTTTCGGTTTTCGCTAAAATTAAACAAACAAATGCTATGCTGTGTACCACAATGTGGCAATTATTCGAAAAGGATAAGCAAATCTACGTCTTTTTATGTCTCTAAAAACGTTGTTAATAGAACTACTGTGAAATTAAGCGATCATGGAGGAAATGAGCCATTTGACAGTCTTTTTATGTAATACCTACTAATACTAAAAAACCCTCCGAGTGTAGAAGTACCAAATTTAGGATTGAATGACGCAGAAAAGGAGTAAACGTGTTCGGTACATTTTTCGGAGATTATAACGATGGAGTTGTGAGACGAACGCTACAAGCCACACCCTGAACCACACCAGGGATGCTGTTGAAAATTGACTTTTTCAGGTTGCGAAGGAACACGCTGTTGCATGGATTAATTACGTAGGTCGTGCAACATGTCACATCATAAATATTGGGAGTATTCAATGATCTAGCTTAATTTTGGACGATTGCCTGTACATATAGCACTCAAATTAAGCTTCAGGCAGTAAAGTAGACAACCGAACAAACGTATCTTAACAGCAAGTAGGCTACGTAAACTCCTTCTTGCTGTTCAAATAATAATGTCATGTTGTTTATTGCTGTCACGTGAATGTGAGCCGACACGATGACAAATATTTCTAGTTTACGGTTTTTGGTAAAAAAAAAATATGATACTAATTTATTGCGGGGGGGGGAGGAAATTAGGGAGTCATGAATTTTTTGATCCTCTCAAGGGGTCATAAATTTTTCAGGTGCTGTCAGGGGGGGGTAACTTCTGGGGGGGCCCCAGTCCACCTCCTCCCCCATAATGTGAATGTTTACAAGGTTTTGAAACTATTAGTACCAGTGCTGCAAGTATAGTTTTTATAAAGAACTTTGTAGAAAAGACTTGGCACCTGGAGTCTTGGCTTCTGTCTTTCAGGTGCTGCCTATGTTATGGATGTGGGCGTAGACTTATTGTATGAATCTTGACAAGAGATGGATGTATGAAAAATTTAAAGAACATTTTTAACCCAACGTGTCTTTTCGTTTCCTTATAACTAATGGTAACTGTCAGTGTGGAGAGCTACTTACTTAATTTGGCTACAGCACTAATTTGGCTACAGGAAATTATCTGCAGACAGTCTCAATAGCGCATTTTTTGTGGGGGGAACCAAGTTTTTTCCCCGAGTCTCGGGGGGGAGGGGGGGAGATCATCAAAAAAATTTGGTGGTCTCATTTTTATTTCTCCCGGCTTCCGCCCCCTCCCCCGGCCATAAATAGTGACCAGTACCTTAGAAGTTAAATATTATTTATTTTTTTATTTTATTTTAAATAAAATCTAATGGCTCAAAAGCAAACTTACTGCAATGCTCACACAGAAATTAACTCTTGACCCCCCCCCCCCAGTGTTTTAACCGTGCTAAATCTTTTAATCGGTTAATATACTAACCCCCAAAAAAACGTACAATGAAAAATGCCTACTCCATTGGGGTACTTGCAGATACAGTAGTGCATAAGGCCAGAGAATACTGAGTTTAGTAACACAGTGAGTTATTCATCCCAGGTGTAGTATCCCCGCGC
>JAHWFP010085663.1:216923-248401 GCA_023313725.1 Lithobius niger | reverse complement strand
AGTTTTTTTTTTTTTTAAGGTTGGTCATGGTTAGAAATTAGTTTTAACTTTGAATTACTGTATGTTAGATATTGGAAGGAGGACAATCTAAATTTGTGTGATAAATGAAAATAAAGGCACTGTGTTTTTGCTAGACTGCATCCAGATCACGCACGTAAATGATTGATTGCTAGGCCTAATAGTGCCGACTTTTCTGTGTTTAGAAACGCTCCGTGAATCGTGTTGGATTAAAAATTGATTTTGTTAAATGTACGAAGCTTTTAGTTAATTTTGCCACTGAAAAACCAAGATTTATGAGGATGAAACGTTGTGTTCGTTAAAATGTAAGAAAATTTTAGTTAATTTTGCCACAGAAAATCGATGATTTTTAAGAGGTGGGCGTCAACAAGAGTACATCACGGTTTTTGAATTTCAAGCATTTTAGGGGGCTGGGCGTTAGCATTAACTGGGCGTTTAATACGCGATTTACGGTACTGAAGTTTTCATTCTGGTTAATGCATTACTTCCCTACTCTGCGTCTGTTTTGAAATGACCGAACGCAACAAAGTACTCCAATTTAAATATGTGTAGGATATTGTAAATATAGTTCCCAGTAGTCAAGTGAATATCTCCCAATCACCAAATTTTAGATAAGTTTACAGTTTTGTTTGACTAACAAAAGAATGACTGACGGTGGGTGATTAAAGGACTGTGAATGTACTTCACACAGATTATCGAGAAATACTGATACATATTTCGTTTGGATGTCCTTTTAAAAGAAACAGCTACAATGAAAGCAAGTTTACTTGATTTTGTACATGAGGAATTAATGACTTTTTACCTGTCGTATTTTCATCCTTGTAAAACCATCAGTAATGTTGAATACCAAATTAACTTAGAATTCTTGTTCATTCACAAATTCATGCATAATTTTCTTCTTTTACAGTTTTTATTTATTTGCACCATTGGCATATGGCATGCACGGGCCAACAGCAAGTGAATCTAACAGCAGCATGCATCACTTAAGATGGTTGGAAACGTGGGAATTTTAAATCTGAATTAATCATCGTTGTAAGAGAAGGCATTTACTCCAGTTTTAATTCATTGAACTAATGAAGATCATCTTGCTCAATAATGTATCGGGTCTCATTCTAAGATGTTTCATCTTTAGAGGTGCTGATACGCAAACCATATTTTGAACATAAGGTGCTGGTTTCACCAACATTGCAGTAGCGGATTCCAATATGCAAGTGTAGTATTTTACGACACCAGTGTACATTTTCAACAATCAAAAAGTTATGTATAACAGAAGAAAATTGATACCATCTGGTGGCTGGGAACCTTGCCCTTGAAATTTGGCATTTTTTTTTTTTTCACTTAGGTAATACTGTAAATATGGCCTACCTTGTGCCTATCATTTAGATGGAAACGGTTTCAACCAGAGTGACTCGGTGAATAATTGCATGTTTCGTGCAATGTCATTATATGGACTACCAATTACGTTAAAGTTATATTTTTTTTTTTTTAAATATATTAAGCCTCTTTCCATAAAATGTAAAGTGTCCAGTTGGAAAAGTTGGCACAATTTAGCTGACTACGATAACGAACAGGTTTGTTATAGGGCATTTTAACAGGTAATCCAAAAACACTGATTTCTATTGGAGTAGGCTGTGGAATTGGAATACTCATAGCAATTACCTCCCACCTTCTATGCCTGCTAACGAAACGAAGTGACAACGAATGTATGTAAGTTTGTATTTGTAAGAGTTGTAGTGTTGGAATTTTGTGTTTTGTATGGTTGATGTTATTCCTGCCTTTTGTAATTCGACTCAGTCCTTTTATGTTGCATTATTACAGACAACAAACTAACTTGTTAATTTTCCTTATACAGCCAATACAAATCAATCGGCATCAAATTCGCAATGCTTCGAAACCCGTCGTGCAATAAAACTGTAGTAGTTCTGTGATCTGTCCTTTTTCGTATAGACATATCCATATCAGTACTTTAAACATGAATTTGGATCAACTTTGTAGTCCAATTTTTCATTTTGTTCCTGATGAACTATAGTAATTTTTGTCAACATTCCAAAATCGAACAGTTTCCTGTTCGTGTTCTCTTTACAAAAATAATTAGAGGTGTAAACTTCCAATAAATTCTCTAAATGGTCAATGCGGCATCTTTTAAAACCATTGATGAATAGTCGAATGTCTAGTTTTTGTTGTCAGTTTAATGCTAAATGATTAGCAAAGAAACCAGTGAATAATGTGTAAACAATTAATTCTGTATGTATGAGAGAACAATTGAGAAAATGTTCGGGAATGATGAAAAGGCATGAAGTTAAGAAATAAGCTAATCCTATGTAAACTAATGTAGCCTAACAACATTGATTACGTCTTGGGGGTGGAAACATGAATGGTATGAGCTGTTAACCAGTTTTAGGTTATAGGTGGTGCTAATTGGCTGGATTGTTATTTTCAACCAGTGCCAAATCTAATCATAGCATACAATTTACTGGCTGGGAGCTAATAAAGGGGTAAGTTCAACTGCATAATTTTAATAATTCTGTGCAAATAATAAATGCCTTTTTGAAGAGTATAATATGTGTTTAATGTTGCATTCTCCACGAGTTGTAGTGAATCACAAGGTAGCAAAATTTGTTATAATGCGTCAGTTTTGAAAAAGCTGCCTACTTTGTATTGAAGCAGCAACTTCATAATTAAACCTGAACTTGAATAAGGCATTTAAGCAGATAAAAATGATTAGTTTTGTGTAGTCTTTACGTGTAATTGTCTTCCATCTTGGTTACAATGTCTCGTTTAGTTTCAATTCCGAGTTGTGTAACACTTCGGTGATCACCTTCGTACGGCTACATTGCCCAGTTCGAATTATTACGCACAGGGGCAAATTGCACGCCAGAATTAAAATTTGTTACAAATTTTTAACCATGTGAAATAAACTTAGGGTTTCTGTGCGTTTATTTTTTTGCAGTGAAAGCAACTTGGTAAAGGGCTGTTTCTTTTCCTTACATTTTAGCTGCAATTTTCAGTGCCACGTTTATGAGATTTAGGATTGGCCATTTTTTGAGCACGTTTGATAGCTCTCTTGTGTACCAACTTACCAGAGTGCTGTCTCCTTTGGTCGTTAGCGGTAATGACATTCGCGTGACGTAGGCATTAAGCAAACTGCTGCTCTACTGTAAGGAAAAAAACATGCATGGTTTGTAGCATTAAATATCTTGAAAGAAAGCTGTCGCACTTCTCTCTCTTAAGAAACATAAAGTTCCTCTTTTATCTATAATGTATTAATGAAGAAAGAGTACCTGTAGTTAACAGCATTTCGTCAGTTTTCAAGCAAAATTAACTTTGCTATGGGTGTGGAATTGTAGGAGCTCTTGTGACTTTAAACGTGCGATCCGGTTTTGCACTTGTACAACATTTGTTGGCGTGCAAATTTGCACCTGGCATAAAATTCAACTCCCAGCGTTAAGCAGCAAATAAAAAATTGACTGAAGAAGTTAAAACTTTTGATTAAGACCACAGCCATGGCGTTATATGGCTTTGCAACGTGTAGTAGCTATGCAAACGCAGCTGTGAATGAAATGTCAATAGTTACCATGGGCATATAAAAAGAGCACAGGGCCTTTCGATATACTCGCATAACCATATTTCTTGTAGGGATGGCAAAGTATTAATCCTCGAATTGGTCTTGTAACAGGCCACATTACTGCGAGCGGTGCAGAGCTCCAATAATGCCCTCATTATGGCACGTCGGGAAGGAACTTGATGATTGAGGCCAAGGTCTGACAGCTACAGTCTCTTAAAGATATATGCTTTTGGGTAGGTGGTAGAAGCTCTACACAGCACAGGACGTGAAAGGCTCATGAACACGTCCAGGCTGTTGCCGTTTTGCAGGAGATCGAGGCTCTGGAGCAAATACAGACTCTGCAGCCTTAGCTTGTCTGTTCGAGCTTTTGTATTTCGTTGCCTTTTGTTTGTTTGTTTACTTTTTTGTTGTTGTTGTTTATACATACATTCCCATTACCCTAATCTACGAATTGCAATACATAATAAGTGAATACATATTAATGGTATTTGCAGTTGGTGTAGTTGTTATATGTTTTGTAGTAATGGTTATTGGGATGGTGTGCATGCAACACCCTTCCTGACAGTTTTTAATGTTTTGCTATACAAATTTTCTGCCATAACAAAACAAACCTGAAAGGATGTTAATATGGCATGATTACTAAAATTATTACCTGACATTCTTAGTATTAAACAATTGTATCTTGTATTTGTTCAAAATGCTAAAGCTCTGTCAGGAAATAATATTGTTTTTCTATACCAACAAATATAACTGCATTTAATGTACAAAAGAAGCACCCCCAGAGAAAAATGCTACCATCGTAGAAGTATACCCAAGAATGAAATAAACAAAATGCAACCCGGCAACACCAGGGAAATTGTCCTTAAAAAACCAACTGTTTTATTTTTAAGTGGCTGTGTGGACATGGCCATATTTACCGTTAAAAAAATACTCTCTCGTGCCCGTAGTTCTGGATATTTATATACAGTGTATGTGATTCTGTATATACTTGATATTTTCTCTGCATAACAAATTTGATTTTAAAATACAGGCTTTATGTGTAAAACCTAAAGACTGAGGTCGCCATCTTTGGGACATCTTCAAATCCAGTTGAACTTAACTCACTGTATTCGAAAATGTTGAACAAACATTTCCCACACATAACATTTAGTGCCATTATTCAGCCCCAACTTCTGGTTCTACCTATTAACCTTTTACTATTTCTCAAAATACAGCTGCAGTTCAGTTGCATTTCGATTTCACTCTATGAAACAGCCATAACTTGTCGTGAATGTTTTAGCAGTTAGGCCATTTAAAAAAAGAAAGTTGTTTCTCGGGCGGAAAAAAAAAATTTTCCATGCGGGCAGGGTTTTTTTTTTTTTACATTTTTTTGTTAACCACACCAACAACAATAATAATTACTGTTGTTAAGAGTAATAATAGATAGTAGTAATAAGAGTAATAATGATATACTCAGATCCCTGTTGTTGGTGTGGTGCTCGTGATGGTTTTTTTTTGTCTGGCGTCTCGTAATCGTATTTTGTTGCAAGCGCTGTGGTAAATAGCAAGGAAAATGAAAATAAAAAAGGTCCGTGCGGCGGCTTTTAGGCGGTGCGGCGATGCTTGAGAAACAACTTTTTTTTTAATGGCCTTAATAAATTATTTTAATATTACAGTTACACCTGTATTTTTGTTTGGGGGGAGGAGTGAAAAGAAAGTAGTTGGGTGGGGGGGGGGGGGGTTTGGCTAAGGTTGCAGACTCAACATTTCTTAAATACATTTTATGGGAACCATAACACTAGAGGCTTAAAAAAATATTCTGTGTGGTGTGGAAAGTTGTTAAAACTGTACCAAGTCTCGCTCGTATCCAAGATATTATGCTTAACTTAAATTGCACTATTTTTTAAAGTAATTTCTTTTATTTGAACAATAGTTTGTGGTGGTAGCAATTACCTTATGTATTACATTTTTTGTTTACATACTTTTTTTAATCTCTTCACTTGCACAAATTTGTGACTGCTATTTAGCAGCAAAACAAATTATGTCAACCCTTACTTGTCCGGTAGCATCAATAAACCTTCCCCTTCCAGCCGTGTAATAATATTGTTGTTGTACAACTTTTCAGTGTCCACAGACCCTCGAAAGGGCATAGGCAAACCTTTGGTAAAAAAGCATGATTAGTTTTGGGAGTAGACACACTATTTAGGCCATGCAAAATTGAAATTTATATTGAAAGGAATGCCCGGTGAACTTTTTTTTTTCAAAAAAGAAAACTTCAACTAAGGCCACACAAATAAAAATAAATGTTTCTCAGGCAGAGCCGCGTCCTAGAAAACTCCCTGCATTTTGGCTTTTTTTTTTAAATAAAAAAAAAGGTGCTTATTGCGTAATGTCAAGTTAAAATGATGATTTGTTAGTCTAATTGTTATAATTCATGAGCTCCTATATACTAAACTCGTAGACTAGTACTAGACTAAGCATTAGTATCGGTAACATAATTCTAAAATAGCTTTATGCTTGTTAAAAATAGTGCAAATGTAAGTTTATGAGTCGATTATGACCTTGTATTGAATTTCAAGGACCTGCTGGGCATTTTTGTGTTCATAAAAAAAGTATCCTCTTCTCGCTTCACCATTTTCAGTAATTAAAAAATAAAATCCGCATGTCTCATCTTCTGTTGGAAATATTTGCCTGAGAAAGATTTTATTTATTTTGCTCGGCCTAAAAGGACATTTTTCTAAAAGGCAGGGGAAATGGGCACCCCTCTCATGTGAGACACCTGTGGTGCAGCTCAGTCTATTTGATATTATTATACAGAATGAACTTGTTACTGTTAAAGTCCACATGCATACGTTTTTTACTCAACACACACACAAAGCAAGTGTTGAAGATTAGGTGGCAGTCATGCACTCATCTTGTTTTAATTGCTACAAATATGTTAAGACCCTGGCGCTATGCTTTACTGTATACTATTTATATGTGTAGGACGAATACAGTACGCACTAGAAATGATTTTTTTTTAGCAGTGATATGAACTATTTATACTTACTGAAAGTATGTGTTGAATACTTACTGTAGGCTGTTTTTACTTATTTATGAACTTTTATTTTTATGTATCCGTTGCTATAGATATTGATATTCTATACTAATGAAATGCTAAACGAGGACGTTGATGGGACAGTGAGACTTGATATGGAGTAAAGTTAGTTATGTAAAAAAAGTAAGTTATGTAAACTTGAAATTAACTGTGACTAATGTTAATTATCCTGTAAATTTTATTTTTGGTGCTGGCTATTTTATATTACTTGAATAGTTGTATTTTCTATTTTATCACTAATGAATGTTATGATTGCATGAAGACTTCAAGATACATAATGAAATAAAGTATCTGAATATTTTGAATTTGATGTGTCGCTTTGTATACTTTTGGAAACTGAAGCGGGGAAAAATGAAGCGACCAGGGAAGAAATGTTAAGGCTACAGCAAGTCCACTAACCACTGTTGGGAAGAGGTGAAGTCAAAAGTTGACAACTGTATTCCTCCCAAGTGGTCAGATAAAATCTCTAAAGTGATTATGACTGCTATTCTGAAGCACTTGTCACTGGCAACCATCTCTTGTGCTACGAGAGCACTGGTTACAGAACCTTCTGGTTGAGTCACCTGAATTTTCCGATGCAGTCTTTCATGTCTATTGCCCTAATCACAAATTCCACGGAAGATATGCTGGTATTACAAACTATATTACACCAAACTGTTTGTGCAGCAAAATGCAGTGCTTCCACATCCCACTGATAGAATTTCCTTCTGTACAATTTTTTCCCCCGTCTTATAAAAAAAAAATACTACTCCTTTTTTTCCCTGTTTTTGTGAAATAAATTTCACGTTGTACAGCCGACGAAAATATATATTACCTGTTTTAATTAGCAGTTTCCCCTTTTGAGCTTATTTTCCCCTAGATTCTTGAAAGTTGTCTTCCCTGCCGAGCTCGTACAGTGCCGCGCGTGCACGAGGCCTGCTTATATAAGCTTCAGCGCAGCATTTGGTGGCATCATTTCTCCTAGGGCGATCACCGCGAGTGGTCGTTCTTGAGCTTCCCCACCAGACTCCTCCGCATACCTCCGCCTCCGTGGAAGGATCCCTCCGCTACCACCTGTACCACCTCCGTCCTTTTCGGACAGGATGGCCCTCTTCCACTTTCTGTGGACCTGCTACTTCCACCTCCGCAGGAGGATCTTCCGCGTACCGTCCCCGTCTCGGAGCCACTGGCTCAGGGTAGTGTACTCCTCCGCTCTGCTTCTACCTCTGTCTCCGTTCGGAGGACTGTCTCACCTCGCCCTTCTTCTTCGTCCGCTCCACTACATCCTACCCAACTTAACACTGCATCTTCGCAGTGTTATTCTTCATCAGCACCTTTACCTCCGGATGAATACCTTCCTCCATCGCAATACAACTGTTCTTCCTCTCGACGTACCTACCTTTCACAAGCCCCTGCGCGGCGATCTGGCCGTCTTCCTATGGCACAACCCTCCGTCTCTCGTCAGCCTCGTCAACCACCTTCCGTGGCCGTCCCTAACCTTGTTTCACATTTTCCTTCAGCTATCCAACGAGTGGCCTTTCGGAAATTCGGGTCGTCATTCGTTACCTCTGCTCCGAGTGCTCCTTCCACCTCCGACAACTCTGCTGGCCCATTTTCACCACCAATTTTACCATCGCCCGTTGTCACAGTCCCTCTCGGCATGGAAGCATAATTGTCTCAATCATTTTTTCCTCCGGATTGTTTACACCTTCCGTTCCCTTTTCCTACATTCAGGAGGTCCTTTTCTAACCAGGACGTTCTCACTAACGAGCCTCCATTTCCAGTTCGTCGATCCTCCGTTTCCACCGCCTCCGCACTCAACCTGCTTTGCGAAGAAGGACATCACTACTACGTTCAGTATACCATCCTTGAACCATTATCACCAGGATTTCTTTCTCTTTTGCCACGGTCTCCTCCGACCCTGCGACATAAGCCTGTCACCGTTCCAGGCATCACGCCACTTCCACTCAAATCACCTTCCGCTCCACCGCCTAGCCTCCGTCTGCCGTCATTCTCATCTGCTGACCTTCCTGCACCAGTGAACTTTCTCCTACGGTCTCACCTAAGGCTCCCTAGCCGGGGGCGCTGGTTGTTTTGGTATTTCGGGGTCTTGCCTCCTTTCCATTCTGGATGAACCTTCACCTTCGCCTTGGGCAATGTTTACCCTCCGTCTCCCTCATGCAACAAGTCCTCTTCCGCATCATGTTCAACCTGCCACGTGCTATCAACTTGTAAAGTACCTTCCTCCTTCCGTCGTGACATTCCCACAGGACTCTTTACCAAGCAGCATGCAAGAAACAATCCTCTTTCCCTACCTCCGCCATCTTCGCATCCGTATAGTAAAAAATAAAAAACCAATAAGAAGGTAATAAAAAAACACTGATAATGAAACCAATCATCGTCATGAAATACAGATATAATGAGTATACGTAACAGCCATCTGGCCGGCCTTAGCATCCTACGCAGAAGCGCCCATCAGCTTCCGCCCGCACTACAGTTCACTCTCGCTTCTCCGCCATCAGACGGCACTCCGTGCTACTGCTTAACCGTCAAAAATTGAAAAGCCGCTGCTCAGTCTAACCGTCGCCACCACGACTGCACCACCTCTGCGATGGTGGACTCTTCATCCTCCGAGGATTCCAAGCAAACTCCGGCGGACGCTTCGAATATTCAAGAAGATCCACCTGATGTTTCTTCTCCTACTCCATGCAAGTGTCCAGGTTTTTCCAAATCGGCTACAAAGGTACGAACTGATCCACATCCAAGTTGCCAACGACATCGCCTGTGCGACGGGTTACTCAAGAAATGCAGGATCTGTGTAGAAATTTCTCCTCCGCGTTGGGCATTGATTCGCAAACATCAACTTCTCTCGAAACAACATGCTGATCGGGCACGCCGCAAAAAGGAGCAGCCTCCACACTCCTCCGCCAACCGTGGACTCTTGCCCCGGGTCGATCCTCCGTACATCTACCCCGCTTCCACCGCGCAGTAGTCAATCCATCACTTCAAGAAAACGTCTTTCACACTCAAAGAAACTAAACCTCTGCGACACCTCACCAAGCACAACGTCTTCCGGCAAGAACAAGCGCCAACACGCCTCCACATCAACTCCTTCGCCAGGTTTATATCAGGCTACAAACCGGCCTCCTTCTACACAATCATCGCCCCGTGTTCATAAACGACACAAGTTCGCTACAGACAAAGCAGACAGATGAGATACGCCACTTGATGTCCGCCCTCCGCACTCAACACACCGTCCGCGGTTACCTACAACGGATGCCATCTCCGCTGTTGCGGGTACTTCCGGCTACTAGCCAGTTAAGTCGATTGCCACTAAATCTAGCATACCGTCCAAGCCTTCAGCTCGTGTCAAAATGGCACGCTACCCCTTTGCACCGCCTCGACGTCGTGTTGTACCATGCACTGCCTCAAAAGGCAACCACTCTTTCGCGGAGTCCATTTCCCAATTGTCCTCCGCTACTAACCAACCTCCGCTTCTATCTTGCTCCCGCCACAGGTACCTCCTGCTCTTGACGTGGTACCTCTGCCTCCGCTTGTCCCTTTTCCGTCAGCCCCAGTCTTGCGCAAGGCCCTCACTAGGGCATTCACCTCTCGGTTAGGGAGATGGAAAAACCTCGCTTTTAATGTTGACTTTGTCCTGAAATTTACCAGACACTTCGCTGAGGAATATACAGCCCTCCGGTCTTCTCTATCAGACCTTCCGTCCCTTCGTTAAACAGCTGCCGACTCCAATGCACTTCAAGCAGACAATGTCATTCTTCGGGCTGCGAACGAAGCACTAATGAACGAACTTGAGATCGTCAACAGACGATATTATTCGCAACGACTCGACTACGCCCTGCTCAGAGCCCATTACAGTTGGGTATCTACAATTCCTTCATCCCCTCCGTGGCGGGCGTATTACTGCGCTCGGTCCAAAACACGACGCCTTCACAACGCTCCCTCCTCCGTCGGAACTGCCTCACCGCCCTCACGTCCTTCCGTCACTACGCACCAGCTATCCTCCCCTAGGTCATTGCATCGTGCGGCTCCTTCACCGCTTCCTTCCCCGTTGGAGGATCCGTCAGCCACTGCTGCGGGGTTTTTCACTCCACCACTCCTACACCCTCTATCGCCGGTAAGGGACACTACACCACCTCCCGTTGAACCGCCAACACTTCAACGTTCTTCCGTTCTTCCACCGCGGGAAGCATCCTCCCCTTTTCAACTGAACAATATCCCTTCCATCTCCATTGTCTGCACCCCACACCCCGGCCCTCCGCTTAAGCTGCCAGCACCAGCACTGATTCGTGCGCCTTCAGTATATCTCCATCTCCCTTTGGCAACAAACGCTTCAAAATCCTCTACTATCTCACTTATCCAATTACTCCATCTGGCAGTACGACAACGCCACCTCATTCATTCCTGTTTTTCACTGCATAAATGCAAACACCAAAACTATGGAGGGAGACTTGCCTTGCTCCCCTTGCCCCGCCAAGGCTACTGGGGTAGCTTTCGGTTTTCGGATGATTCCGTAAATATATTTTTGTCCATCCGCATCCTTCCGGCCCAGCGAGACGTCCGCTTATACTGGCCCTCCCCAACAGGACACTATAAACATTTTTCTCACTAAACACTTGCTCGAACTATTATCATATACTGTGCACTAATAACGCCCTTGTTTTCGCCCTCCGTTTCAACATCCATCAGCAGGAATACTACATCGTCCTTTCTATTATGTCTTACATTCAAAGAAATTTATCCTCCGCTGGTCAGGTACAACATTGACCTTCCGGATCTCCTTCTGCCTATCCTCCGAAGTACTACCACCAGTCCTCTGCTTCCGGCCTCGCTCTCTCAGATTTCCTGCATCAAGACACCTTCCCACAAGGTAAGATGCTTTCAACATATTTGGTTGTTCTCTTATCCTTGTACCCCTTATGTAAAGACCTCCGCATGCGGACAAAATAATAATACTTCATAAATAATAAACAAATATTGAAATACATAAATAGGGATGAGCTTACTGCATTCCCCAATCTCACTCTTACCTTCCCCACTGCTTAGCAGGGGTCTTGGCATAATCCAGTTATCTTACATGAGTAAAAGTGGTTGGGACGGATGGATGGTCTTCATCAGGTTAGAATCATTCCTGGGGGTGCCGACTCGTACTGTGGGAGAACTCCGAACCTAGCCCTCCACTGGGTGACAAAGTCTGCTAATTAAAACAGGTAATGTATATTTTTGTCGGCTATAAAAGACTAAAATTGCAGGGCCCGAACCTGCTTAATTTTAGTTTTTATAGCCGACGAAAATATAAATTACCTGTTTTTAATAGCAATTCTCCCTTTTGAGCTTGAATTATTCCCTAGAAGCTTTGGAGCTTGAATCCTAGCCGGACTTGTACTCCACTGCGCATGCGCAGATCTGGGCTGGCTATATAACACGGCGTAGCCGACCGCGTGTCATCATTTCTCCTAGGGCGTTCACGTCATCGTGACCGCCTTGAGCTCCTCTTCCAACGTTCCGGTTTCCTTGGTTTTAGAACCGTTCCGGCCTTCACGGCGTTACTACGTTCTTATCAAACGGAACGCAGTCGCCTGCCACGTTCCCAGCTCCATTCCAGATGAATAGTGGTATCCTTGCTTTCCCTTCTTTAGGATCAGGACACCGACAGTTCCTCAAACCCGGATTGATTGGTCATCCCATACAATGAACCACAGTTCAGGTCGTTTCCCGGCCGTCCGCTCCGTTCCTGCTAGGCAACCGCTTCAACCACCTTCTGCAGCATTCCCTATGGAATCTTCCCGGCGGTCATTCCGACGAAAACGTGTTCTCCGAATTTCTCAAGCTGCACTACCTCGGAATCTACAGGTTCCTTCATCCAACCTTACAGTTCAACGGGACCCTCCCTATTGTGCCCCGTGCTTGCCTTCGCCGTTTTTAAAGGAACGCCTCGGTTCCGCCAGGAACTTGTCTCCATCATTTCAGGAATGGGGTGCTGTCCATCTGCCGGTACCTTTCCCCACGTTCCGCCGTCTTTTCCACGACTCGTCAGCATCTCCCGTTCCGTGTCGTTTCCCCGGACCTTCTACAGCTTCATCTCTGCCCAGACCGGCACCAACTTCTTCTCCAGCCAGTGATCATCTAACCTGCAAAGAAGACTCTTCGTTCCGTAACTTTGACACTCATTACACCTTTTTGGGTCGTGATTCCCTGGATTTTCTGGCATTATCTCCACGTTCCCCACGACTCTTGCGGTTTCACAAGATCTCAATTCCAGGGATTTCTCCCATCGTTCCTCCCTCCACGGAACCTGGTCCCTCAAGTGTAAACCTGGCGGGGGGGCACCGTTCCTATCACCCTGGACACAGCATGCAGTTCCACTTCCGTCCATTCTTACTGCATCTCCTGCACCTCAGCCTTGACTCTTGCAGAGTTTCATCAACTCGAAGCACTCGTTCCTCTTCATCAAACTTTTTACCTTCTCCTCGCGGATGCGTAGTTTGCTCCGCAATAAATTTAAATAAAAAAAGAGATACAAATCAAACACAACTATAACAAGCACCGCTCCTACTGTGCATATGCATTTGCACTTTCCGATTCAAATTTATTCCTCGTCATGTGACCCCTTCGGCCACTTCACAAACTACCACCCCTCGCTTTCCAACATGCTGCGGAACGCGTGCTTCTTCATCGATTACTCTTACTTTCCTTACCTCCCGACGAAGACAAGACCTCTTCGATCCTTTACGGGTAACTCTACGTTCCCAATCTCTACGCTCCTGCTGTTCATCACGATCCGGCTACACCACGAACGCCGAAGGACAGTCCCACCGTTCCGGTTCCTCGTACCTCCTCCCATACCCGCGGATCCATCCACCACTTCAGTGGAAGTTTTAGAACTACTCTAAGGATCGCGAATCTCTGGTCCGTTTCCTTCACTCACCAACCCATTCCTCCCAAAAGTCTTGGTTCCACCTACCACGGCTGGTACCTCCTTACTTCCTTACAAACAGGAAATCCATTCTCCAGACGTCCGTTCTAGTCAAACAAACAAACCTGTTAAAATTAAGGAACGCTATGCTTATCTACGGACCTTCAACTTGAGGCTCGCAAAGCAACAGCCAAGCTTGCGTCTGCTTCCGCCACGCGGCTGGTATAATTTAACTTATCATGTTTTTCTCGGCACTGTATTCATTCCGCCGTTCTGGGCCCTTCCAGGCCCTTAACCAGTTCTCTAGTACACGAACTTATAGACTCGTCCCTCCATATCTTCAATCGAAAAGCCTCTATCTTGGATTATGCTTCAGCACGGCTGGCCTCCATTCAGAAAAACATAGTAATCGACTACACAGTCTTTTATTTCTCTTCAAAGACCCATTTCATTTCAGTCAGCAGTTCCCATACCAAAGATGCTTCAACAATTACTTCATACTATTCCACGATTTCCCCAACGGAACGCTTTCAGCACGATCAACCAGTTCCTCTCCCGTTCGCACAACCTTGCACATTTTCGCCACAAGAGGTCACCCTCCCCCGTCCACGTTCAAATCGCTTCGCGCGTAACGGTTTTTCACCAGCCAAGATGTCTGACACGTCCTCATCCGAAGACCCGATTCCGCCGATAGAAGTTACAGAAGCCCACGTTCACTCTCCTGAAGCATGTTCCTGTCTAGGATTTTCTGGCCCTACACCGTCTTCACATTTCGACCCGTATCCATGTTGCCAAAAGCACTGCCTATGCAATGGACGTGACAAGAAATGCCGACCCTGTCTCCTCATCTCCCCAAGTCGCTGGTCGGAAATTCGCCACCGCCAGTTAGCGTCGAGGAAGCGTTCCATCCGGGCGGCCCGTCAGCGTAAGGAACAACGGTCTCTCAAGACGCTAGCCAAACCTGCAGATCCACTACATACTCTGCCTACTCCCTCTAAGAAGACTCCTACCAAGCACCCTGCATCGGTTCCATCTTCCGACATTGCATCTCGCTAAAAGCTCTCGGATCACCAACACCGACAGAATCCCTGCGATTCCCGGAACGTCGGGAACGCATCTTAAGGCACGTATTAAAACCGCACGCTCTCCCTTGGCCCCGCCAAAACGTCTGTTCCTACATGTCAAATCAACGGTTCCGACATCAACTAGCACTCCTCTTTCAACTGTTATTGTTCCTCAAGACTCAACGGCCATGTTCCAAACTGTTTCACCGTGTAAGACGCCTTCTCCCACCAGATCTGCTCCGTTCCCTTCGGCATCAACGATCCGTACCGCTCTGCTTAGAGGATTACACCTATCCGCACGAGAACTCGAAAGTTTCGACTTCAACAAAAAGTTCCTCTTAGACTACATCGAGGGTTCGCCAAAGAACTTGACGCCCTTCGTGCTGCCTAATCCATGTTACCTATGTTACAGGAAGCCGCGCATCTTCCACCACCCTTAACTCAGACAACGCCTTCCTCCGTGCCTCTAATGAAGGCTTTTCGAATGAACTTGAAACCCTGCAGCGGCGGTACCTTTCTCAACGCATCAACTATGCGTTACTCCGCGCCCGCCATGCCTTTCTCTCACCTATTCCTTCATCTCCACCATTGTGGGCATATTACTGTGCTCGGTCCCGAACACGGCGCCCTCGGACAGCACCCACAACAATTAAAGCACGTTCATCTGATCCTTCTTGAACTCCTGCTACATCCCCTTCTTCGTCAGTCATTAAACTGCTCGAAGACGCTCCGTCTCCACTGCCATCTCCGTACCGGGATCCGTCCGTCATGTCCCACACATCTTGTACTCCGGACAGCGATCCTCCGGTCTCACCATCTTCCTCTCCAATAACTGACTGGAACGCAGCCATGGCATCGAAGCAGTTCAGCAGGATGTCTTCCTATTCCGTCTGACAATTCGACGACACCCCACATTTCTTACCAGTCTTTCATGGTTTAACAGAACACTCAGCTTCTTCCACATTAGTGATGCCATGTTCCCCTTGTTGCCGTCAAGCCAAGGGAGTAGCTTTCGGGTTCCGCTTTTTGCCACAGCAACAATAACCGTGATCTTAAGAAAAAAATCTTCTCCTGAATCTGGCTCTGGTGAGGTGACTGCTTTTCTCGTCCCGTTCCGGACGACAAAAACTTGTTCCTCGCCTCATATATATTCCGCTTACTTCATACTACAAAACATCGTCAATGCGCTCCACGAAAATTACGTTCCTTACCTTATTCCGTGCTTCAAATTTCATCATCACCGTTCCTCCTTGTTCTTGCACAACGGACTGTTTCCAAAGCCTATCAAACGGGTGGGACTTTTCTCTACCCTGATGACTGGACATGACGCCTGATATCATCACCCCTGCAAGGTAAGCGTTTTCGGCACCATTGCCCGATTTCCTATCTTGTACCCCACGGTGTTAAGATTCCTGTTTGCGGTTCCCTCTATTATGTAAACCATTTTTTAAACTTATTTATTACTTCGTGTTCCTTCACCGCATCGACCTTGCCTCACTGGACTAACCGCCTCATTTATTACTTCGTGTTCTTTCACCGCATCGACCTTGCCTCACTGGGGAACCTCCGTTCCGCCTACAGTTCATTAAAACTGTCTCCGGTTTCGTTATCCAGTGTAATTAGCTGAAGGTTCTTCAGGAATAACTTCACCAAAGACTCGTTCTTGGGGTGCCGGCTTGTACCTGAGGGGAAACTGAGCGAACCTATCCCACCTGCTGGTGACAAAGTCCGCTATTAAAAACAGGTTATGGATATGTCGTCGGCTATAAAAAGACTAAAATTGCAGGGCCTGCACCTGCTTAATTTTAGTTTTTATTGCCTAACCGAAAATATGCATTACCTGTAGTCCCACCCATGCCTCCCCTCAAATGATAGGTTCTGGGTGTGGAGAAATAATGACACGCGGTCGGCTACACCGTGTTATATAGCCAGCCCAAACCTGCGCATGCGCAGTAGAGTACAAGTCCGGCTGGGATTCAAGCTCCAAAGCTTCTAAGGAATAATTCAAGCTCAAAAGGAGAATCGCTATTAAAAACAGGTAATGTATACTTCGGTTAGGCAATAAAAACTAAAATTAAGCAGGTGCAGGCCCTGCAATTTTAGTCTTTTTATTGCCTAACCGAAAATATACATTACCTTAACTCCCGCCCAAGCGTCCCCTCCATGAGCTAGGTTCTGGAAGGAGGAGAAATGATGCCACCAAACGCTGCACTGAAGCTTATATAAGCAGGCCTCGCGTGGTACTGTACAAGCTCGGCAGGGAAGACAACTTTCAAGACTCTAGCGGAAAATAAGGTCAAAGGGGGAAACTGCTAATTGAAACAGGTAATGTATTTTTCCGGTTAGGCAATAAAAACTAAAATTAAGCAGGTTCGGGGTCTGCAATTTTAGTGTTTTTTATTTTAGGCCTACCCTTGATTTTACCTATTCCAAAATTTCAAAAACTGCTTGTTTTGATGGTATAGCAAAACCACACTACTAGGCAGGAGTGGGTTGACAGATTCCGATAGGAGATAACGCAAGTGTGGCGCGATCTGACCGATTGGGAATCCAGGCAGGCGTGAAGCCCTGGAGAGAGATTGGTGCCCAAGTGCAAGGTTCGAGAGAAAATTGGATTGCCAGTTTGGGAAAAAAAGAACAGAAGTTTGCTGGGTAGAACGAATTGATACCTAAATGGAGACAGATTTTGGGTTCAGAGAAAATCCGGCCGCTTTTTTGTTTTTTTGAGGTGGGGACGAAAAGAAACGAAAAGCTGCACAGGTGGTTTCAAGGCTACCTAAAAACCCATGGCGTGGAGAAAATTGTCAGCGTTTTCGTTGTGGGTTCCCGTTGAGGGAGCTTTCACGAAAAGACGTTAACGGGATCAGCAGGCAGCATTTCAAGGCCGCTTAGGTGCTGAAAAGACGAAAGGTTTCGGAGTTTTCGTACGATTGAGAAAGCCGTTATCGACGGGGAAGTGGGGGATTGGCCAGGAATGGAAACTGATGGCGGGCTGGGTGGGGAAGGCTTATAAGTGTAGTACAAGTGTTTGAAGACAGCGGGAGCAGAGATCGTTTCCCTTTGGAAGAAAATGCTGATTTTGTGAATCGGCGTCGTTTTCGTTTCTTTTTTTGAAACTACTGAGATTATTGTCGTGAGTTATGCTGGAGCGGGCATTGAGACGTCAAGGCCCCGAGAAATGACGGAATTAAGGGGAAACATTTCCGATGAATTAAGCACGAAAATGGAGTTAATGTTGAAGTGATGATTGGAGTGATGTCCAGTGGCTTGAAGCACCCGATGGATGCAGGAAAACTTTCATGACGTCAGATGTTCGGGAACAGCGGCGATAAATCGGCAAGACGGAAGAAGAACTTTCATGTACCCGAAAACACCCATGAAATGGAAGGGGGATGAATTCGGACGTAGCAGACATTCGGGATCGTAAACCTTGAATGTCAAAATCTCCCGCTTTGTTAACGGGGATCGAGGAAAGTACCAAAGCATCAGCAAAATGTAGCGGAGTTCGTGACATTTCGATTAGTGCTCAAACAGAAAAGAGAAGACTTTTGACACTGATTTTATACGAAAACACTCCCCTGCAATGTAGCAAGCGACAAGGGGTGAATTCGGGACATAGCAAACATTGCGGATCAGCGACGTTGAGTGTCCATTTGTTGATTTTTGTTTTCAGTGCGCAAGATTTGAAGAGCGTACGAGAAAGTCCCAACGAAGAATAACGAAGAAAAAAAAGGTGGATTCGTGATCTTCAGATTATCGGGAGCAGCGGCATTGATTGTCAAGGCTGGTGGACTTGTCCGGTAGTGGAAACTTCTTATCGTTATTTAAAGAGAGACCACGAGATTACAGATGTTGGCGCCATTCAGGGGCAGCGGTGTTGAATGTCGTGGCCAGAAGGCTTTTGTGGTGGTGGAAAATTCCTTCCATTTTACAGAAAGGAGACCACAAATTTCAGACTTTGAGATTTGGGAACAGCTTCTGTGAATGTCGGTGCTTGCAGTGAAGTGAGGGCTTCCATGGTTAGCAAGGGAAGTTGATGTAAAATCCCGTAATGGACAAAAACCATAAACGGGTCATGGTTGTCAACCGGGAACAGCGGCGGTGGATGTCAACTCGCATGACGTGAGGAGAAGTTCACGATACAGAGTTACAAGAAAACACCCACAAAGATTTTTTTTCTTTTTTTTTTTTTATAAAAAAAACACCGGTGGTGAGAAGCAGACAAGCTTTCGTGTAACTTGAGTCGTCTGAACGGTGGACCCAGCTGGTGGTGGAATGCAGGAGAACAGCATGAATTGGAGAGCGGCGAAAACGCAGCTGGATGTAGGTGGCAGGATGAGGGATCAGCAGGACTTGAAAGCATCATCAGTGGACGAAAGTTTGAGTCGATCCGACGTTGGTGGAGCTCAAACGCACCCATCGGAGGAGCATGTGCAGCAAGGAGACGGTGACAGTAACGGCAGCAAGCGGACGAAAACACAGCAAAGAACGCCGTGTGAGGAAGAGCCAGGTACTTCAAGCTTCACAGGATTGGGAAGAGAGAGGCTAGTCCGTTGGAGGTGGCCAAAGTCTTGGTCGGGCGAAGACGGCAGCCTTTTCGTGGAGAGGCGGGAAGGTTAACTGATGGATGAAAGGGCGAAAGGCAAGGGAGAGAGTGACTGCAAGGTGGGTCGTTTGAGAACAAAAGATGGTTCGCTTTCGCGGCAAGACTCTTGTATGGAGGGGGCTGCGCACATGCACAGTTGGGTTCCCAAGCTGGACGGATCCATGAAACTAAAGAACTCAAGGATGTACCACAGCATCATGAGAACATAATGAGAACATAATGCAGAAATAAAGAGGTATTGTATATTTTGCAATGGCAATAAGAACCTTCTTTTTTTTCAGTCTCTTTAAACTAAACTCCAAATCTAACATCGGTGTGTTTGCAAAGTCCTCCCCCATTTCCACATACATTCCGGATTGCAATTTCTCCCAACACTCTTCTCGTACTCCTAAGAAATAGAGTACGGCAACATACGGTAGATGTTAGGAGGAAGAAAGAAGAAAACGAAGTCGCACTACACCACATCAGTACTGGTCATAACTTCGATTAGGAGAAAACATTGACACGCCTCGTGTCAAATTCCTCGATATACATCTCGGGGGACTTGAGTCTTTTGCTGTATACAAGCTGACGTGGCTCAGAACAATTGCTGATGAATATTCATGGATCGCCAGCACCAACAATCAAATACTTAGTGAGACAACAGGACCTTCACGAGAGGCTTTACGGACAATGAAGTAAGCCTGATGGGTCGAGTAGGCTACAGCAGTGTCAATCGCCGGTTTCAAGAAACAACAATAGCCAAGCTGTAAACCAGGAAGACTTAAGTGTTTCAAAAATGCCTGATGAAGGTAGTTGAGTTGATAGACATTCGAAAATTTGCGAAAAGATTATAAGTTTGACATTCTGTGTTGAAACTTTCTTGTCCGTTTTTTACCATGCTTGATGATATAAATAACTTTTTAGTGATTTATTTTTTTTACATTTTATGTTTAATTAACTGTTTTATTTATACATTGAATGAAACTTAGAGCTTGAAGATTTCTTGCTAGAAATAAATTTTGTTTGTAGTTGCCCGCACGAAAATTTCTACCACCTGTAAACTTGATTGCATTCAGTTCCTGGGTGCTCTTTTGTGACTTGAGGTTTTTCACTCTCCTGATACGACCAGTGCGCAACCCCACTCCGCATGCATCACCACGTGCAGCCCTCCTATAAAAGCAGAAGTCTCGCCCCTGGCGGCCATCTCTTTTCCTCAAGCTCGCTGTGTACGCATCGCTTCAAGACTCCTGAACTTTCGCCCATTGAAAGTGCCCGGATGTTCCTTTGCAAGACCTTCGCGAATGCCCTGAAGCCTTCGTTCGCCTTCGTCCTTCGTTTTCAACAACGTTCACCGAATGTGCCTTCGTCGCAAGCTCCTGAACCTTCGCCAAACGTTCACCGAACGACGCACCTGAAGATCCTTTGCCTAAAGCTCCTCATTGTTCCTTCGCCTGGATCTTCACAACAAAGCCTTTGTGAAAGCTGCTGTCATGGATACTTCGTCCCTTCCTTCGCCAGCCAGCCCACCACCTGCAGACCCAACCATTGTTGTTCTGCCTTCGCCTACACGCCCTTCAACTTCGGCCACTCAACTGGATCTCCTTTGCCTTGCGCCCAACATCCTCAACCTTCTCTGCCTTCGGCGTCCTCATCTCCTTCTCATACCAATCAACCGATGGACCTGTCTCGGTCTGGTCACGACAACCATTCCCAACTCTCACCTCAAGAGGTTCATCTTCTTATGGGTCACGCCATTAAGAATTTCTCTTACGAAGACAGACCCGTCAATCTGGCCCTTCTACCTCCTCTCACAACACTACTTTCGTCCGAGAGTGGATTTCATCTTCTGACAACTCAGAAGAAGAAAGAAGCCCTCCTTCACCACGAACCAACAAACATCGCTCCCACAGTTCGTACTTGGACCTCCAACGCCTCCTCGGCGCTATTTTTCATCCTGACGACAGCCTCGACTCTGCATCCGTTCTCAACGCACGCCAATGCGTGCCCCAAGTAAACTTCAAACGTCAACCACTTGACCCTTACGAAGATTCTTTGCAGGTGTGGAGTCGTCACTTGTGTGCTCCACAATGGCAGCCATCAATTTCATGTCTATATGTTAACCCTACCAAGATAACCCTTTAACCACTAAATAGGCTGTTCCATAATTGTATATAATCTTAAGTGTATCACATGACTTCCCTGTACTTAAGGAGCAGTAAACAGGAAGTTCGCTGTCTTATCAGCTGTAGCCTACACTCTGGTAGTCCGTGTGTTTATTACCATTGGTGCCCACGCTGGGCTAAGGTGTGTCCCCGCCTAGGACATCACAGCAGGCCAAACTTGACTCCTCAACCATTCCAATTTCTGACCTTCTCAAAGCTGTTGAAGCCATCATCCTTGACAATTACTTGTACAAACCAGGACCGCCTTCGTTTTCCAACAAGAACAGAGGACTCGCCACTGGTTTTGGCTTTGGCCTTCGTGAAAGGAACAACAAAGAAAGAGCCCGCATTGGCCAATCAACAACCCTTCTCACCACGTCACTCCGAAGTGGTGTCTCCCGTCTAGGAAAAGGTAAGCCTCTTGAACTCGACAAGGACCTTCCTCCACCACGACCAGGTCGGGAATCTTGGTTTTTCCATTCATCCGGTGATGGGGCCGCAAATCCAAGACTGTTCGAAACTTGCCTCCAGTCTGAATTCCTTGCTACCGAAGCCAAAATGGATTTTGGAACAGCACTATTCATCCCAAAACATGCTGTAGTCCCCACTGGAGTCTTCAAGAAAAATGACAGAATTCTCAGGTTAGGCTTACGTGCTGCATCGCAAGTCGACGTCATGGGCACGGCCATCAACGCTCTCTGCGAAAGATTAGCCAAAGAATCGAGCCAACGAAACATCAAACATCTGCACTTTCTCATTACTGAACTCTTCAATAAATTGTCCTTCGTCACCTTCCATGCATTTAACTGGTTCACTCGTGCACTTTTCAATGCCACCCTCCTTCGGGACATTGTATTAGGGACGACATCAAACCTTAAGGCATCAACCAAACACATTCTCCGCAATCTCCCCCTCCATGAATCTGATACTCTCTTCAGGGGTTTCATCCCTTCTCTAGCTCCGCATTTGGACATTTCCCGAAAGCCCAAACCACTTCCCAAACCCACTTCAAACCAGCCTTTTTGGGAGCCACAACCTCACTCAACCTCATCGGCCACTTCATCTCACCGCCCTCCAAGGCGATCCAGCTCCCCTCGAAAGGCCCCTCTTCCACCTCGCAAAGACAACCAGCCCTTTCGTGAGAAATCCTACAACAAAAACGGCAATCGTCGCAGTTCCACACCTGACAACCGCAGCCGCTACTCCACAGCTTCCTCCAGAAGCCGATCCCGTCACCGCCAATGACTACTATCACATCAAACCAGACGGCGGACGCCTGCAACACTTCCTACTTGCCTGGAAACGAATATCGTCAGACAAAACAATCCTTTCCATAGTCAGCCACGGTTTTCAACCCTCCTTCATCACAAAGCCTCTCCTTCTGTCTTCTCCACCATGGAAACTCTCTACTCACCCCTCCCCTGCATTACCCTTCGAAGTAAACGAACTCCTCAAGAAAAACGCCATCCGCCTCTATCATTCAAAACCTGGCTTTTGTGGCTCAATTTTCTTCAGACTGAAAAAATCTGGTGGCGAAAGGATGATCTTCAATCTCAAGCCACTCAACAAAGTTATGCACAACACACATTTCAAAATGGAAACGCTCGAAACCATTCGCCTCTTCTTAAAACCCAACAAATGGACAATCTCTATCGATTTTGAAGATGCCTACCTTCACGTCCCTGTCCACCCAGCAGTTATCCACTATTTTCGTTTCATGTTCCTTCACAAAGTTTACGAATTCCAGACCCCAACCCCCAACCCTCAACAACTCCTACAAAACAAGAAGTTCACCATCGACCTTCTCCACGAGTTGGGATTTGGCATAAATTGGAAAAAGTCAAGACTCATCCCCTCTCAGATCTTCATCTTTCTCGGTGTGAATTTCAACCTGATGAAAGCATCTCTTACTCCATCAATAGAAAGAAGGATAGATTTCGTGGCTCACGGCCAAAATTTTCTCCACTTATCCTACTACACACTCACGTCCCTCAACTCTTGTAGGAATCAAAATGGATTCCATGACAGACCTCCTTCCTTATGGCAGATGGATGACCCGTCCTTTTCATCACTTTCGGATCGACGTGTGGGGCCACCGCCACCCCACATCGACGGCCACCAAACCCTCCAATACGGATTTTCCCTGGGACTGCCTTCAGTGGTGGATGAACAAAGTAAATCTTTCCAAGACAGTACCCCTACAAGAACCTCCTCCGGACCCCTTTCTCCTAACTGAAGTCCTTCGAAATCAAACATCCTTCAATCCACCAAACCTTCCCCAAATGGGACCTATCACTCGTTGTGGACTCTTTAACTAAGGAGCCTTATGAACCCATCCAAACCTGCCACATCAACCACCTGACAAAGAAAAACGGTATTCCTAACATCCCTTGCAGCAAGCCTCCGCAGCAGTGAAATACAATCGCTCTCAAGTGATCCCTCCTACTGCTTCTTCTTCGACAACTGCAAGTTCATCCATTTAAGGCCCCGACCCGATTTTCGTGCCAAGATACAGAAACCATTGGAACCTTCAAACCGAACATCTATGACGAAGAACCTGAAAGAACACTCTGCCCCGTTCGGGCCCTGCGCTATTATCTTAAATGAACGTCTGATCCCGAATGCCAAAGGGGACGCCTCCAACTCTGTCTTCCCTTCACCAAAGGCACGAACGTAACTTCAACAGCGATGATTGCAAACTGGATCAAGGCAGTCATCAACAGTGCTTACGACGATCAATCCACCAATTGCACTGATACAACATCAAAGTCACAGCACACAAACTCGGGGCACTTTCAACTTCATGGGCATTCCACAACCACGTCTCCATCGCCGAAATCTTCCTGGCCGCTTCATGGAGAAGTTAAACTGTCTTCACAAGTCACTACTTTTGGGACATGACAAGACAGGAAGAAGGATTATATCGTCTGGGTTCCATTGTGACAGCCAGATGTGTCGTCCCCCCCCCCTTAAAATACAGAAACGAAAACCTCCTAAAGACGGAAGCAAGATCCCCCGTTGAAGTCCTCCAGAAGACAGACGCAAGACTCATCTCTAACAAACGGCCCTTTTCAGGGCTACCAAATCCTACGAAAGAGGTCCAGATTCCTGTTTCTGTTTATTTTCAATAAAGTGCGAAGTTTGTTAAATTTTTGGGGGAACCAGTCCACAACCCGGGGTAACTCGCCATGATGGTGCCCGCCACCTATATTGACGAGGTCAACTGTAAATGCAATCAAATTTATACATTTTCCTACCGACTACTAGAAACCCTAATTTTTCCAAGGTCAAAATTGGTTTCTGTCGTCTTATCGAAAATTTATACCACCTGTAAATACCCACCCTACCTCCTCTCTTGAGTCACCATCATGGTTGACATATACAGAGGAAAAGAGATGGCCGCCAGGGGCGAGATGTTTGCTTTTCTAGGAGGGCTACGCATGGTGACGCATGCACAGTGGGGTTGCGCACTGGTCGTATCAGGAGAGCGAAAAAACCTCAAGTCACAAAAGAGCACCCTGGAACTGAATGCAATCAAATTTACAGGTGGTATAAATTTTCAATAAGACGATAGGATCCAATTTTGACCTGGGAAAAATTTGGGTTTTTATTTTCAGTGCTGTAGTATTAAATCATCAAAGGCAAATATCTTAAACTGTAGTCACAGGGCAATAATGTGAAAAATAATTTGTAAAGTTAACCATAATTTTTTATTGCCACGAAAATATTTATTACCCTTTTAACAGTTTCCCCCAATGGAGCTCTATTACCCCTAGCTTGAAAGTTCGCTTCCTTGCCGGTCTTGAGACACTGTGAATGACAAGAACTAGATCTGTCTATATAAACGGACCGCATCTTTCTTCCTAGGGCAATTACCGTTGTCGGTTGCTCTTGGGGCTCTTCAAACCTTGAACACGGATTCACCGATCGTCGGTGGTGGAGATCCATCCTCCGGTTCTGGGAGGCGCCTGCCCGTGGCGAAACCGGTCTCCGATAAGTCTGCTCCCGATTCTACTACACCTGGCTCGCCCACGGACCCTACCACTTCATTAGATCTGCTTCTGTGCATCTCTGCCCACCTTTCCCAGGCAATTCCACCTTCTGTCAAGCGCTTTGATCGGTCCTGTCTTGCCAAACCGTCGCAAGTTAGGACGGTCCGGCAGCCGCTTCAGCCACCCTCCAGCATTTTTATCTCCTCGATGCCTATCCGGATCACGTTTCTTGTGGCACGTTCCGTCGGTTCGGACCTCACCAGTGGCCACGTCGGCCGCTTCTGCCTTCACCCGTCGCCTCTACCCCGCTATGGAGTACGCCTAGTTCTGCTCCACGTTTCTCTCCACCAGCGGGACTGCACCTGCCTCCTCCTTTCCCAAGATTTCAGCACACGTTTTGTGTCCCCTTGGACAATCCGGTGGGTTGTTGTTTTCCGGGGCCAATTGGCCCGCCTTCACCGGTTCCTGTCTCCGCCAGCGCTGATATACTTCCGGATGCTTCGTCTTGCCTACTCTGTCTCGAACCGTCGTCGTCCAGTCCTTCTGATGGCACCTGTAGCCCGGAATCGCCAAATTACTTGCCTTTACAGCCTCATTCCCCTTCCAGGCTTGTGTAACGGACGCTTTGACCCATCCAAGGGATAACACCGATCCGCCGTCCGCGACCTGGATCAAGTGCTCTGCCCGGTTCCTCTACGCCGCCGCTATACATCTCTTGTACTAGGGAGCTTTCCCCGCTACCCCCTCTTACCTGAAGACGGAGCTAGTGTGATTGTTCTTTGTATCTGTCTCCTGCGCTTCGCGCATCCTATATATTTTTACAAAAGAATAAAAAAAACATCGATCCATGCACATCTAATTCTGGGCTCAGTAGCTAACAACGAGGCCTCTGTTTGGGACCTTGGTTTCTCCCAGGAGAGGATACAAGTTCTGTTGCTGAACTTCTCCGACACTTCTGTCAGCTCACTACTCCTCTACGGCCTCTCCACCTGCAATCCGCCTCCCGGATTGCGGCCTCCGATACTCGCACATGACGCCTGGAAGGCAAGACGTCCCCTGTCCAAATCCAGTACTATCCGATTATGTCAGGAATTGGCTAGCTGCAGCCAGATGCATGGGTTGCGCTGCTAGGCCTCCCGGTACTTGCTTCATTGCAACTCTCTTCCCAGCCCTAGGACCACCTGTCTCCCTGTGTACATCCCTTCATGCCTCCTTTCCTTTTGGCCAGGCCCTATGCCGCATCACCGTTTCTCTCTTTCCACAATGACGTCATGACCTTGATCCGGGACCTCCCGGTCTGCGTTTCGCCACGCTGCCACCAGTGATCACTGTCTCTGCTTTTGTAGCGCAAAATTTGGACTCCAATGGTTTTTTGTGTCTGCTAGCTCCGGCTCCTGCGAAGTTAGTCCCATCATATCCTCCGATTCTTCTTCATCAGAAGATCCTTTGCCTCCAAAAAGGGTTGCGAATGTTCCATTGCTTTCGCCCTGTGCATGCTTCGGATTTGCCGGCAAAACCAAGAAACATTTTGGCCCACACCCTTGTTGCCAGGTCCACCACCAATACAATGGCGTTGATTTGCTGTGTGCACTCTGCGTGGACATTTCACCGACAAAATGGAAGGAAATCCGGTGAAGGCAAAAAAAACCTCTCACCTCCGTGCTGATAGGCTCTGCCGGCAAAGGAAAAAGAAGCAGCAAGTGTTGCATACCAGGCTTCATCCACGCTGTCCGTATCAGTTCCTACACACTCCATGCCTCACCTAACTTTTTCTTCTGTGTCTGCTCCCGCCAATTCAAGGTTGGATTCCATCCTTGCCCTCCCCGGCCCTTCAGGATTCCACCCTCCAAGGCTCGTGCTGCGTCGATCGGCCGGGCCTAGAATAAAGAATGTACGCTTACCAATGGCACCACCACGGTTTTCTTCTGGAACCCGTTCACCTCCCGTCAAGCCACCGCCTTGTGCTATTTCTGCGGTTCCTGTGACTGTTGGTTCCCCTACGCCACTCCGATTCGCCACTCCGTTCTCTACCTGGCTACGCCGATAAAGTAGCGACTCCATTTCCGCCTGCATCAAAAATCCGTACGGTCCTCACACAGGGTCTCCAATTATCGGTTTGGGACCTAGAGAATGTGGACTTAAACATCCGATTCATTTTATCGATGGCCGAAGATTTCTTGACCGAGTTATCTACTCTGCGTTCAGAAAACACGGCCTTGCGGTCATCTATTCCTCTCCAAGCATCGACCCAGGATCTTAATCTGCGCTTAAAAGCCGAGTTCGTTGCTCTCTCAAACGAACTTGACGTGCTTCAGGCCCGGAGTCGGACCCTTCGCACCAATTACATGCTTCTTAAAAGTAAGCTTCCATGGATCTCCTCGATTCTGTCTTCATCCCCATGGCGAGCGTTTTATTATAGACGATCACGTACCAGGTGACTACACTGGGCTCAGTCATCTGTACGGATCCGCTGCCCGCGACGTTCCCCGCTCTCAGTCCGCTTAGCCTTCCCCTACAACGGTGCGTTGATTCTACGAAGCAGCCCATTACCGCTTGACTCGCCGTTCAGAGATCCGTCTGCAACGGCTTCCTTGTAGTTCACGCCTCCGCCACAATCCACGGTTCCCAGCGTTCTTTTGGAAGCTACCCCGTCTCATCAGCCTCCTGACGCAATTCCACCTCCTGGACCGTCGGGCTATCCTTGCCCTTCAGAGACCGTCTCTTCGTCTTTTGCACCATCATCCCATACCGTCGATGCACCAGTCCTCCCGCATCCGTGCCCGCTGGAATCCGCATGGACCCGGGCCGACGCTTCTCCAGACTGCCTACCCTTGTCATCATACTCGGTTTGGCAGTACGACGACGCATCCGCTTTCGTTCCTGTTTTTACTGGACTTTCCTACCACTCCGACTCTTCCACACGGTTCCTCCCATGTTCACCGTGTCGAAGGCAAGCTAAGGGGGTTGCCCTGGGATTCCGGACACTGCCTTAGGCCACAAAACAACACTCGCCTTACTTATCGTTTGTCTACTAATCTACGGCGCTACGGAACGTGAGGAGACCTGCTCTCGTTCCAAACTTACAGCCGGACCTGGGACCATTTTTTTTATCATTTCGGACTTTGCCTTACTCTCACTTAGGACATTCTCCTCCTGTCTAAAAAAAAAAGGGGGAGGGGGGAGGGGACGCATAAGGAAGCAAGACTTTTCTCTTCCTGACGCTTCCCGTCCGGATGTGGCCGGGCATCTTCTTAAACATCATGACTACGTCAGAGACTGGGCCAAGTGCCTTCCCCCTCTACCTCTTCTAGGCTTCTGTGATCTTCAGCCTGTACGTTTTCCACGCGACCCGACTTGTGGTTCACTTCCTGATCCTCCCAGGCGTGTGAAGTTCCTGTTCCTCACGGCGTTCCCTTCACTAGGCGAGTGCAATAAGTCTGGCATGACTTGGACAACCTGTCTTGTCTTCAACTTCCTGCTGCTATCCGGCCCTTGTGACACGGCACCTGTTCCCTGCCCTTTGGTCGCCCGCTGTGTCCTTCTGTGCTCCGCATGATTCTCTGTCACGTCATCTCATCGGTTCCAGCCGGATCTACTATTACGGAGCCTAACTAACGTCCCTAGGGGGGCTGTAACATTTTTCCTAACTGGCAGTATTCTCCTTCCTCTCGATGATCTTGGTAGAACTGCCACCACTCATTCGCGAATGAGACCTAACCTTAACTCTGTTATGATTTAAACGTGCTTAATTTATTCATGCAGAAGTCAGAATAAAAGAAGTCGATTTCAAACATATGCACATTTATTTATGGCAGATATCACAAGTTAAACCACGGCTGTGACGTCACGCTAACTCAACGCCACGCTAAATTTCCGTAAGTTAAATCCCGTTAACCGTGAGCGGAAGTGTGCGTCATCGCAAAAAGTGTGGGTTATCAAGTTACCCCACACTTTTACCGATAATCCACACTTTTGTCGATAACTCAACACTTTTGACACTTCCGGATCACGCGATGGGAACGCACACACCACAACCAAAATTATACAGCGTTAAAACCGTAACGCTATGAAAACGTACAAAAGGAATTACTTAACTTGCCGGGATATCCCAAATGAAATCCTTTACCTGCTAACGCTCACATGTCTAGCTGGCCAATTCCAAGTTTATTCCCTCCGTCCCCCCCCCCCTCCACAACCTAAAATGGAATGACCTTCATTCCTACCGATTCACCTATTAGGGTATTACTGGTGATTTGAAAGTTCTCAAACTACAAACGAACAAAAAGAATTACTTACCTTGCGAGAATGTCGGCACAATGTCCTTCTATCCCTACTTCATCACATATCGAAGTTTATTCTTTCCGAACAGAGCGAGCGAGCTAGCTTACAAGCTAAACTTTGCGAAACGACGCGTCGTCTAACTCCCACCCACCTTCCAGAAACTTGAGCGTAGCCTACAGTCTGCCTACCTGCCAAAGGAATGGTCCAACACCCACTCCAACACCCACTCCCCCTCCACAAATTAAAATGGAATGACCTTCACTGATTTGACATAAGGTATTACCGTATTTCTTGAAGCAATTTTCACAAACACAAAACGTTTTAATTAAATAAGAATTAGCTTGACGTCCCAACCGTGATTTAAATAATTTATTGTTTAAAATCGATCGGTTATCAATTTTTAACCAACGGGTGCGATTATTGGCCGGTTCTCGTATGCAAATGGTCTCGGGCTCCGCCCTCGACCTATTTGCATACTCGAGCCGGCCAATAATCGCACCCGTTGGTTAATAATCGATAACCGCTCGATTTTAACCAATAACTATTACCAGGAGCCAATAAAACGAGCCCCTCCGGCTCATTTTTTCCTGCTATTACTTACAGGTTAACTATTTAACATTGAAGGTAAACAACTTTCGGTTGGGTGCACAACTTACGGCTGGAACCAGTTAAAAATAGTTTAACTCAATTTTCAGGCATTTTGCGATGAAACAAGTTATGATTTTGACCAAAATCAAAAAAAAAAATATTATATTAATTATTCTTCTGTCTACGATTTTGGGCCGGGAAGAAAATTGATAAATTAACAAGGTTTTTAGGAACCCGTGGACCTCACACTAGCTTGTCCTCATTCATTGCGTAGGCTAAGAAATGTTGGGCTTAAGAGCTAGGACTAATTGTTATTAATCTTCTTGGGGTCTAAATCATTTTAGGATCCCTTCCCCCTAAGATCTTATTAGCTAAAGTATCTTTAGACTACATTTTAGTTTAAGTACTTTACCAAGATAAAGCATACCAAGTCATGGTACTATCGCGACTTCTTCATCTTCAGCTTATCCGCTACTCGGTTAAGCGCGCGCCTACTCTAGGAAAGGCATAGCGTCCCGCCGATCTGCAGTGGTATTTGGGACCAAAATTACAATGTCCGTTTCCTTAAATACAGAAATACAGTGCCTTCACGCGGACGGACAGGAGAGCTCAAGGCTTCTCATTTGTTGAATACCTAACTCAATTTCATAAACTGCATTTCAATTCGACGATTGCCTTACGCGTTTTGCGCCTAAGGCGATTATTGGCTGGCTACATGATGCAGTCCTAAAATTTCCAGCGATCAGCAACTTAACTTCCGGAAAAGAGCGTAGTTCAAACGCCTGCGCTTTCTTCAAGACTGACAAAAGAGCACCCAAGCATGCGAGCATCCCATTGGCCAAGCTCATGCCTTGTGATTGGCCGAAAACGGCTCTCTTGGATCTGGTCCCGGTTTGACGATCATAGGGTCAGCAATACTAATTTCAAACTGAAATGAGCTGACATTAATTTATTTTTATTTTAAAAATAATAATGCTATGCTATACTATGAGTTAATAGCTATAGGACTAAACTTGATAAATGAAAAATTCCAACTCTAAGTGAGTTGACACGTAAATCTAAAATTCGCCATTGGCATTAGCTAACAGCTGTTACTAGCCTACGAGCGCGACACTCTTGCCATTACATAACGTGAACCGTGTCAAATAATGAAGCACTAAACTATAAGTTTAGCCTAGATTAAAATACCAATTTATATTTTAAACTAACTAGAATTTTATTTAATGCC
>JAHWFP010085663.1:160603-216823 GCA_023313725.1 Lithobius niger | reverse complement strand
AATCTAAAAGATTTCGAGATTGGTTCCAACCGCATTTGTACTTACAGTTTTTTGGCTCCAAGCTGAAATACATTTCTATGGTCACAAATGCAATTCGTAAAAACGGCCGACACAAGGTCGATTTTCTTTTCAAATGACAATATTTAACAATATTTACATTTTTCTCGAGTGAAAGGTTACATGTCAACAACAGAGGTTACATATTTGTATCCAAACGAATCCGACATTTACCTTAATAAACATTAAGTAAATTCGAAGGGTTTTACAGAAAATCACGTCTCATGGCTTGTAAAAGCCATATGCAACTATTACGAAAAAAAGGATCCACGTAACTTTTAACAAGTGGGATCCAAGTTAAATTAGCACAAAATAAATAAATGGTATTTTTATTTATTTTAATGAACCAGCAGCCACAACGGACTACTAAACTGACTAGCCTACCCCTATTTCTGCCGATACGACATACAAGGAAGATCGTAGTTCCTGGAGAAATAGTAGCTAAACAAAAGAACATTTAAAAATGGGCTAATCTGTTACAGGCCAGTAACGAACCTGAATTTAGGAAATAACCAAAGCCTTCCCACACTACGAGGGGGGGGGGGGGGCTTTGCTTGAGTGATAAATTACGATCTTCCTTACACTACTGTCCCACCCAAGATGGATGTTACTGCAATGCTTCCCGAACCAAGGTAGGTTGGCAACTTACTTTTGCTTGCAATTCTACCTCCCCCTAGGTGTAAGACCTAGGGAGTTCCTCGCCCCTTGGGACTGTGGATCCCGGGGTCCAGGACGGAGGCGCATTCGTTGTTTTCACCCGGACATGTTCCGTGGGGGCGCCGGCACATAACGCGTGTACTCCGAACCTAGCCTGCCACCGTATGTGACAAAGTCTGCTTTGTTAAAAAAGGTAATTGATATTTTCGTGGCAATAAAATGACTAAAATTCCAGGCCCTAACCACAGTTAATTTTAGTTTTTGTTTGCCTATACGAAAGTATACATTACCTTTACCCGCCCTAGCCTCCCCACGAATGGACTAGGTTCATGTGGGTTGGAAAAAAGATGCTGTGTTCTACACCGGTCCGTTTATATAGAAGGATCCAGTTCTTGTCATGCGCAGTGTTACGAGACCGGCAAGGAAGCCAACTTACAAGCTAGGGGTAATAGAGCTTCGTTGGGGGGAAACTGCTATGTTAAAAAAGGTAATATGGATTTTAGTCTTTATATTCAATCGTTTGGTACTACCTACTACAGACAATTTTGCGAGGACAGCATGACAAGCTTAAATTATGTGGTCATCTAACACATTCTATTCGTTTGTTTTTATCGTGCACACGATGTTATGACTATTGGCAAATAGCCTACAATAATGTACGATTCCAAATCTATTCCAAATAGATTCTTCATACAAGTAGAAAGTGAAATTGCTAACGTAGCGGCTAGTACTTCCTTTCACGAGTTCCTCTGTCCACTTTTAGCTTTCTAGTTATCTTGAGAGCTATTGGTCTAGCTTGATTGGTTAGGAATGATCAGCAACCGGCGTTGGCGATAGGTTTGGTAAAGTTTGCATTGGTTCGGCAACATTGTCAGTGACGAATGTTTAGACAATATCGGCATTGGTTTGACAAGATCGACATTGGTTCGGTATGCCGGTCAATATTTAGCCGCGGAAGCCGGTATTGAACCAGTCGAATTACGACGTCTTGCCTCATGTTCCCATTTCTGGTCATTTTTCTTCCAAGCGTGTAGAATTTCTTTCACATTTCCGTCGTTATACAACTTGCAAACTTCACATAAAATTTCCAGAAAATTTCATTGTCTGTGCTTACGGCACACTGGGTGTAAGTCTTTGGATGTTTTTTTGGGAAGTACATTTAGGAAAAACTAGCCCGGAGGCAACAAAGACTTAATTTCGGATTCCCTAACGAAGATGGCAAAGTGGCGAACTAAAGATTTAATACCAGCACAACGTGCACATGTCTTTCCTGAACGGTGCTCGAAACGAAAATGAGAAGGCTAGCTCTATACCTGTATGATATAAGGCGCGACAGCAGCGCTCCAAGCGGTGAAGAAGCTAAACTTAACGTTAAAACTGAATACTGAAATCAAACGGGTGTTTAATTTTGATTCCGAGCAACTAAACAGCAAATCGAAACGATTTTAGCACATAATGAAGGTTAGTATTTTGCAAATAGAAACTTATTGGTACACCCTAACTTAAGTTATTTTAAATTTGGGCACATTAAATAAGCGATTTAAGCTAGTATTAAAGGGAAGTATTTGCAGATACCAGGGTTCGCACGGCTTCACAAATGCTAATTTAAGACTTTTTAAGCACAGCACACTGAAATTTAGGCTACGAAAAAAAAATTAGTTGTTTCTCAGGCCCTGCCTGGTGGTCAAATTTGCCCCTTGTCGATGCTTTTTATTTGCTAGTTCAAGCTAAATTTATTACCGTTACAAGGAAAAGCAATTCAGTTAGCTGAAAATAAGTATTATTTAGCCTAAATTAACCACTTTCAGCTCCGTAAAATTAAGTGTTTTGCAAAGTTTTTCCGTAAAATTAAAATGCAAGTGTTTTCAGCAGTTGAAAGTAAGACTTTAGTTACTCCCAATAAAATAAAAAATAAAATAAAAAATAAAATAAAAAGCCTGGTGGCCTGGTTACTTTTTGAATGAAAATACCCGAGAAACAAACTTATTTCTTTTCACGGCCTTAAGGCTAAATTTTAAATTGTATTGTAAAATCATTAGTGTTAGTAAGGGTCGACCTAGGACCTCTGTGTTAAACTCTCAACTTTGAGAGCTTATAACTCCGTCAAAAGTAAACATCTTTAAACCAAATTTGGAATCTAGCTTTGACTAGTCAAGGCCTGTCTGGAGTCCAAAAATTTTAAAATTCGGTCCAGCCAAACCCGAGATGCAGACAGGGGCCAAATAGACAACTTCTTGTTCTGCTTCTTGTTGTTCTGGGGATACTTTCGTCTGTTCTCTCTACAGGTCAAACAATTTGTCCTATAAAGCTGGTTCTTAGCTCATTTTACAGGTATTGCTCTGTAGATGTGCCCTTTTTATAAGGCCTTTTCTAATTGGTCAAGTGGTTCAGGGGTTATGGAGCTCTAAACCACCAGATTGATTGTTTTGCATTGTTATTATGCAACAATACCAATTAGCAAACGCCAGCTGCAAGACCTAGACTGAAAATTAAAGGATTTGTTTCTATTGTTAACATTGGCGATAGCCAGGTTAGTAAGGGTCAGCCTAGGGTCTCTGTGTTAAACTCTCAGCTTCGACCGTCAACTGCACTGTTTTACAGTTTAGCTGCAATTCTAAAAGTAACACGAATTAATAAACAAAAACGGAACGTTAAATGTTTATAGTAAGGATCTAAAAGTCAAAACCTAGAAGGAACACGGACAAGCTTTGACAGTCAGGGTCTAGGTGTAAAATTTTGTCAGTAAGAGGCTGGTAAGCATTAGACCCTTACTACCCGGTGGTTAGCAATAAATACATTTTGACGAAAAACTGGAAATCCTCTTGCAAAGATCCACGCGATGATCAAGTGGCAGTATGGTTATACGTTTCCTGCTTTGCTTTAGGTTGAAAATTATTTTTCAATTTAGTAATATGCCAGGATATTCGTAGCAGAGAGCATTAAGATAATCCTCTACCATAAATCTACGAAATATAATAAAAAATTCTAAAACATCAAAAGACAAAATGCCAAACTACACAATAAAATTGTGTTATTAAAGTTCCATAACAATATTATAAGAACAAAGAAAACCTGCTACAACCGTTCATACAAACGTTGTATTTCGTTCTGTCCGAATAGACTAGAACTAAGCTAACCACCGGGTAGTAAGGGTCTAATGCTTACCAGCCTCTTACTGACAAAATTTTACACCTAGACCCTGACTGTCAAAGCTTGTCCGTGTTCCTTCTAGGTTTTGACTTTAGATCCTTACTATAAACATTTAACGTTCCGTTTTTGTTTATTAATAATTGTATTAGTCCATGTTTACAAATTAGTAACTAATAACTTTTAATATTTCAATAAATTGATTCTCAAATGCTTCGTTGAAGGTCACGTAAATCACATGGTTTAATTTTGTGTTCGTGGGGCAGGATGGATCCTTAAAATAATGTGTAAGTCAACCATCGTTAATTTTGAATTTTTTTTATATTACGGGGCTATTTTGGCTGGGGCATTTGAAAGATCATTAACTTCCCCCCTCCCCCGAACATGCAACTAAGGCCGTAGCTAAATATTCATTCGGGGGGAAGGATGCACATCTTACTTATACCCCCCCCCCCCCAAAAAAAATATATTTTTACTAATCCGTAAATGAACCTTCTGTCGCCAAACCAGCGTTAAAACAGAAGAGGTAATCACTTTCCTGCATCCAAATAAAAAAAAACTCCATCCACTTAAGCAGTCACTAGTTAGTTCAATAATTATGTCGTATTGACTGTGCACACTGCAACACAAAACAGTTTCCAAATTTCTAAATGAACTTGCCGATCGTTTTGTAAAGCTAGATTTGCCGAAGTTAGGATTTCAATGTCCACTCACTTTAAGAAAATAAAAAGAAAATTGAACCTACATGCCAATAAAAACTGCCAGCAGTTGTAAGTTGCTTATGACTTTATTCGAATGGTATGGAAATTAAAGTAAGGATTTTTTAAGGACTAAGAACACAGTACTGCGTATTTACAACGAATTTTTTCCAGTGCATTAGAAATACTTCAGCATCAGCACGATGGGCGAACAAGCGGTATGAAGCCGCAGAAAAAAGCATGATGCAAACCAAAAGTATGCATTGGCTGTTGGACCAATTTCCGTATTTAAAAAAAAAAGTCGATAAAAGCAAGTTACAAATGAATATTCCACTTTTCAAAATAGAAACTACCTCTACAACTATCCAAATTAATTGTGACGATGGAGGTTCTGCAAATTCTGCCTAAACTTTTGATTTTGTCGCTTTCGTAGGTGACCGGACAAGTCCATTATGCTGGTGAGGGAAATGAGGAGGGAAAGCTAAAAATAGACTCCACTAAGGTAGCGTTGTGACAGATGGGCTCAGAGCTACGACGCAACCCAGCAGCCGACAGAAAATTCTTAATTACGCGACAGTTTTGTTATTAAACATCAATTAACAAATACAATTTTATCAAGGACCGCGGTCCTTATGTAAGCCTGAGCATGAACTTCCATGTTAAACGTTAAACTTTGAAGTCCTATAGTCTCACCCAGAATTGACACAGACCAACGAAATTCGGTATTTCGGGTCGTGTCGTAACTCTTTCACTGCGTTACAAATTTTAATGACAACAGTCAAACCGTTCGGCATCCACAGCATAGCCATTTCTTGTTGTTGTTGTTGGGACTCTTTGTCCTCACCTGTAGATCGAACCACTGAACCCATTTTCAAGTTCTATAGCTTAAAACGTAGGTATGGACATGGCCTAGGGCCTTTCGCAGGCTATTTTAATGTAACTACAATATTCTTTACACGGAAAGCCAAATGGTCTAGACGTTTTGCTCTCACCTAAAGATCGTCCAGTATTCTTGTCGGCAGAGCAATTATTATTGTAGAGCACTGGGCAGAAATCACTAATGTTGTTGTTGGTACTTTTTGTCCTCACCTGGAGATCGAACTGAACCGATTTTCAAGTTCTATAGCTTAAAACGTAGGCATGGACACGGCCTAGGTCCTTTCGCAGGCTATTTTAATGTAAATACAATATTATTGACACGGAAAGCCAAATGGGCTAGAATATTTGCTCTCACCTAGAGATCTAACCAATGAATCGATTTTCAGTTTGTATAGCTTAAAATTTAGGTATTAACACTGACCAGGGCCTTTTGGACACTATTTTGATGTGACTGCAGTATTCTCGTCGGTAGAGCAATTATTATAGAAGAGCACTGGGTAGAAATCATTAATGATGTTGTTGGGACTCATCGAAGTACACATTACATTCGAAGTACACGTCGAACCAGCCATGGAATCCCCAATGAAATATCCCCAAGGTCCCCCCCCCCCCCGGCTCTACCCCCTTAACCCTAAGGCTTCACCAACAAATTATTGCAGAAAGAGCTAAAAACATGAAATTTGGTACACACGTCCACATAGAAGTGAAGCATCAAATTGAACTAGCTATGGAACCCCGTCGAGATAATATACAAGGCACCAAAACGGCCCCCCGCCCCCATGCCTCCTCCTTGAGGCCTGATCAACAAATTCTTGCAGATAGTGCTAAAGTAATGAAATTTTGTACACAAGTCATTGTTAGCAGTAGAAATTAATCTAGCTATGGAACTTCCACGAAATCCTCCAAGGCCCCTCAGTGCTTCCCCGCATTCCCGCTCCTCGAGGTTGATGCCCGAAAAATTCTTGCTGATCGTACTGAAAGCATGCATTTTGGTACACCAATAATTCCTAGCAGTAGAAGTTGAACTACCCATGGATCCCTACGAAATACCACCAAAGCCTCCCCCCAGCATCCCTCCTCCTCTCCTGTGCACCCCATGAAGCATCAATGACCAACAAATTCTTGCTGAACGTAATAAAAACATGCATTGTAGCAGTAGAAATCGAACTATATACGGAACCCTATAAAACACCGAAGAGCATCCGTGTGTTCTCTCCACGAGGTTAATAATCAAAAAATTCTAGTTCGATTTACACTACTAAGAATGCCTTGTGCACAAAGTCACGTTTTAGCGTGATGAGCTAGAATTTGTTGGCCAATAACCTCGTAGAGGTGAGCATGGTTGGGGGACGACGGGGCCTTCGGTGGGTATCTCGAGAGATTTCATGGCTTTTAGCTCGATGTTTATGATTAGCACAAATTCTGACCCGCATCAGCTGTACTACACCTGAAGATCGAACCAATGAACTGATGCTCAACTTTTACAGCTTGAAACATAGGTATAAAGAAGGCCTATGGCATTTTGAAGCTATTTTAAAATGACTTCAATTATTGTTGTCTTGTTGTCTTCTTGTTGGGGAAATTTTGCTCTCTCCTAGAGATCGAACCAAAGTACCGATTTTCAATTTTTATAGCTCTTAAAATTGAGTATTAAAAAGGCTCTGGTATAAACAGTATTCTTTTCTGTGTTATTCTTGCTGACACAAGAAAAAAATAATGGATATTAGTATTAAAAAACGCTTCAGCGTATAAAATACGGATGTAAGCCTTTTAAAAAACTTAAAGCCCTAAAAAGGAACAGACACTAGAAAAAGACATGTAAGCCATCAGCGTCGCACTAATATGTGTAAAAGAAGCTCCAGCTTGTTTTTTTGGTCGCTGGAGATTCTTTTACACGTGTTAGTGCGACGCTGATGGCTTACATGTCTTTTTCTAATATCTGTTCCTTTAGGGCTTTTAAGTTTTTTAAGGCTTACATCCGTATTTTATACGCTGAAGCATTTTTTAATACTAATTAATTATAGTACGTACTTAATGACATTTTAATATACTAAACGCTTTGAATTCCCGACTTTTTAAGGCCTTAAATTTAGTCCTTTAAAATCGAGACTTAAGGAATTTAAGACTTGTGAGATACTGTAGTAAGAAACGGCACTGGTGAAGCATAAAAATGTAATTGCACACTAGTATTTTCATTATTTTTTATTTTTTGTTTGCATTTAAACAAGTACATACATACACTGAAGGCATTAATGTTTCACAAGTTGTCCAACACAAAACCTTCTTGCAAACAAGTCTATAAATTTTTCAAATATTTACATGTCAAGTTGCGCTGATCCAGTTCAGTTACAATACTGAAATACTGTACAAGGTTACTTAGTCTACTTCAAGCCGATGCATATTATACAAAACAAATTTACCTTACATCCTACCTAATAGTGCGCAGTCAACATAAAGCAGTGCTACTGCAAACAAAGCTAACTCTGGGCCTCTCTGCAATACACGTCTAGGTGGTGCCAAAGCATTTTAAGACAAGTTTGCTTTGTTTCCAATCGGCACTGATGCTAGCTAATTGTCAAGGCAAACTCTTAAGGAAAACAATAGTGCAAGTCATTTAAGGCCCCAATGACATTTCGTTGAATACCTTTTAAAAAATATCTATTCACGTATATTACAAAACTGACCAACCGATAAAAATAATAATTACCACTAACTCATCCAAACTCAAATGTTGAAGAAATGCTAAGCCGGTGCTACAACACACAATGCTGTAAGTTAGTGTAACACTAAAATCTAACTTCCCCTTGCTTTAACAACAATGCACGAAATAAATGCGTATCCATGTCAACGCTGACAAGCGCTAAACTAAAATTCCGCACAGCATAGTTTTACTTTTTATTATACACTAAGAAATCTTTTTGCACTTCTAAAAGTGCGAACACAGCATTCTTATTAGCATTTATTACTCCATACAGTGCTGAAAATAAGAGCATTTCAATAACTCGTTAACTTGCCATTAAAAAATACTGACAAACCATGAAACGGATTACAAAAGTAAATTTATGAACAGTTTGTTCCCCAAACTACTCTTCAGGCAATTATAATGCTTTTTTGTACACCCACCTCCACAAATCTTCAAGGGTGATAATGCGAACATTTAAAAGTGCAAATTTTGCAGAAAGCACACCAAGCAACCTTTTGCTGCCTTCCACAAATGATGATGACGATGATAAAATGCTGCGACCGAAGTTCACAAAATGCAAAAAGACTACTTACAACACTACAGAATAGCAATCCGACTTACAAAACCATGTCCGCCTGAGAACGAACGTTAAAAAAAAAAGGTTTTGTTCAAAAAGCTTGATGATAATGATGTTACCTCCATGATAAATAATATTGTAGATGGTTTTTTTTCTTCCTGAGTCGCACTCAAGTTGGGATGAACCAACGATTAACGTTAACCAAGTTAACTCATCGCTTGATCACAAATCATCACAGCTGCCAGCCACACAAAATACAGAATCTAAATTTTATCTAGTTGAGGTGGAAGCCCTTTTCTCTAGTAGCCGCCAAAAGTCGTTCACGCATTATTTCTTCACTCGAATACTCTGGTAACTTCAGGTAATGCACACATGTATTTACAGAAGGATAACTGCCATCAGAGGCATCCACTTTTCTCACTATAGTCAGCCGCGGATACAAGTTGGCCAGGCCACCGGGAGGCAGCGACGAGCAGCCAGTCGTAAACTGCAGGAAGGCTTTTCTTTCATCTGCTGACATGTTGACTAGGACATTCACAAACCGTTGAAAACCAGGACTGCAAAGTTAAAATGGGTAACCATTATAGCACGCTGTCCTATCTTACTACTCTCATTACAGGGCACACTAATCCTAAGATACCATACAAATTTTGTTTGGGAGTTGGAGCATGCTCAATTTACGCAAAATTTCAAAGTTCAATACGTAAACAATCCTGGAGCATGCAGTGAGACAGCACTGCAAAATAACTAACAAATGGTTAAAATCATATACTAAGGTTCTGTTAACACCAGACATTAAAAACTGGACTAAATCCTAGAACAAGACGAACAATGTTCACACACAAGGAAAAGACCATGTGACAGAGGATAGCTCTTTAAAACATGAATATGGGGTGAACGCAGATACTAGGCTAACAGCCCCAGCCAAAACTAATGGGCTGAATACGTGAAAATTTTGGAGCACAATGCTACAGATTTACAGGTAAGTACGTAAAATGAAAATGAACATTGAGCAATTTAGGCAAAATTTGTAAGTATCGTTTTTAACTGTATTGGAGTGAATACGCGAAAATGTTGGGACACAATGCTACTGATTTACAGTTCAGTATGTAAAATGAAAATGAACATTGAGGAATTTCGACAAAATTTTTCTGTATCCTCTTTAATGTAGTGTCTCAGTTGCACCAATTTTAATTCTGGGGCACACACAAAAAGAACATTAATCAAATTCTACCAGACCATGCAACCATAATCACCCTACCTTTCTCTACTGTATCCCAGTTTAGGTTCGGTATAGCTTAGTATATCTTCTCTATTCCACGAAGGCGACTGATCACCACTCAGCATCATCCGCACTTCTTCGGGGCTGAAGGAACCAAGTTTTTCCAGTGGAAAGACTTCGTTGAAACCCGCTGAAAATATACAATGTACAACATATAACTGCCTTAAATTTTAACACGCTCACATACACATTCAACCAAACATAAATTATGTAACGTTTATCGTTCATTATTGTTACTTAGCATCTAACAGCTCATACTGTGTCTGCAGAAAGAAAAATCAATTAATATTAAGGCTGCACTGATACCAACTTTACAGATGCTGTTTTAAAAATTTTGTCGATACTGGTACCAACACTTCCAAAATTGAATGCTTAATTTTTTGTATCAACTACCGTTTTCTTCAGTAGTCCTATAATTATTGGATTGGGAAATTTAAAAATGGTAATGAACAGTTAAAAGATAGCTACGTAGATACACAGTGATTTCCGTAACAAAATGCCGCAAACCGTCATGTCGTTATCTTGAACGGTTCCGAGTTATCGATATTTCAGTGAAAGTTACCGACACCCCACCGTTCCGATCCAGTATCGGTTTCGGTGCAGCCTTAATAAATATGTTGAAGTCGTAGACTATTTTGGGTAAAAATACTTTTAAGGAAATTTTAAAAGCATATGTGACTTTTGAATGTATTACGTTTTGTCAGTATGCTGTGAAAATTGTTCCTGGTTTAGCATTTTTTAAAGGACTTCGTAACTTGTTCAGAAAAGCATTTGGTTTCAAGCCTCAGAAGCAGAGCCGTTATCGGAAACATCCCGAACACAGGAACCCCACCTCAAAACACTAGACATCACCTCTTTTCATGGGGAAAGAAGTGATGTCTCCACATCTTCTCATCGTACTGGTTGAAGACAACGTTCGTCCTTCTCTTCACCAATTCAATTGGCAACCAAGCCTAAAGACTAACATTTTTGTACTCGACTGAACAAAATTAAAAAAAAAAGGGAAAATCTTAACCCTTTGAGTGCTAAACCCGAGAAAATCTAGGGCCAAACACAAGAACAGGTTGAAGTATTAAAAACAGAGTCCTTACTACGCGCGAGATGGCCAACAATGCATGAATGACAACAATACTAGGTTCCCTTAACAAGCAGACTCTAGAGACGGCCGTGGCCGAGTTGGTAGAGGCGTGTGCCTCACGTGTAACAGCTCCTTCAGGTTGCTAGTTCGAGCCCCGTCCAGGTTACCCCTACTTTTTTGGAGATATAAAAAAAACGCAGTTCTCAAAGGGTACACTGCTTAAAACATCAAAATACCAGGGCCACCTGGTTGATTTTTGTTTCTATTGCCTATACAAAAACATACATTACTTCGACTTTTATGCATTTCCCTCCTTTGGGATGCTCAAACCCTAGAGAAACTTGGCTTGCCTGCCTAGCTCCTAGTTCATAGTGCAGGCCTCCTTATAAAAGTATCCGAGTCGGGACTTGCTTTATCTTTATTCCTCCAAGTTAGAACCATGGTAACTTAGAGGGGAGGCACTGGGCCGGGTAAAGGTAATGTAAGTTTTCGTATAAGCAACAGAAACAAAAATCAACCAGGTGGCACTGTATTTTGATGTTTTTATAGCCAACGAAAGTATACATTACATAGCCTTTTATGTATTTAAGCAGACCTCGTCACCATGGTAATGGATATCCGCGCTATGAACTGGCTGCCCCAGAACCGACGGACCCTGTGAACCGTACGATGGTTTTGACTGTACGCGGAGAAGCCAACATCCGCTCGTGGCTTTTAGCCATCCATTAGTTTATCTGCTTGACGAGGCGCTCCAGAAGATAATCCGGTCTCGTAAGCCGAAGGTACGAGTGTTGTGGGCACGTGGGAGAGGGCCGTGTGGCCCATGATGACAGCAGTTGGACTGCTGCGCCCGGTTATCCAGGCGACGGACATGGGATAGGAGTTACTGATAATCCCAGATGGGCGCCGGCCGATGGGTGCCTGCAAACTTGGTGGCGCTGGGGACTGTGTCGTCAGTAATCAACTGTCGTGGCGAAAACATAATGACGAGCGAGGCAAATTCTGTTCAGACGCTTTAAGGAAGGCGCCGAACGGTCACCGAGGCGACCATGCTTTTCAGCAGATTCTCATCTTGTTCCGTTGGGGTCTTTCTGTTGTCTGCATTCTTCGTCACATGCTGGACACTAATGGATGCTATGCGTGTTCGGGGAAGAGGGCTAATGCAGCTATAGTAGCCTTAAGGACGTGCGGAAGCGCTGACTATGGCCGTGGTTTCTTGTCTTCTGGAAGATCGTGGAACAAGCGCAGGGCGCCGAAGGGCCACTTCTTGATGCTTGTAGTGGCGCAGGAGCATGGTGACAACTATGGGACCAGAAAATGGAGCTTGTGGACCAATCTACTGTTGTGGCCCACTGGAACCATAGTAGTCGAAGGGGACCGGCGGATGGATGGTCGAATGCTGTTTGCTACTTCTGTTCATCTTTTTCTTCTTCTTCTTTTTTTTTTTTGAAAGGTGGAGTGGCACAGGAGGACCATACGCCAATAGTTGTATAACAAAGGGCTGGGCCCGTAGGCGATGAAGATGGTCAAGGGACCGTGTGATGAATTAATAATCCTATTGAAGTTTTCTGAGTGGGACTGTTGCTGTGTGTGGACAAATGGACAAGTTTTTGTCCTTCAGCCCGATGAACGTAATGTAGAGATGAATATCTTGTACACTGATGGAAGGGCCTGGGACCAGGATGGCACCTTTTGTCAAGCCACAACATGCCGTGCAGGGTTACTGTCAGGTTGAGTGGTTCAAGCGGAGGTCCCATTAAGGACAGCGATGATACAGGAAACGGAGTCAAGCTGCTACACACTGCATGACTTAAGGTCTGAATGAGCCGAAGACTGCGTAAGGCAACAGTTGGTTGTATGGGGAGTTCTCGGGATGCAATCTCTTGAGCGGACGATTCAGCTGTGGCCAATGGGTTTGGTTGATTCAGAGGGGCCAAGCGTTTGGTTCAAGGTGAAGCTGCGGCTTGTGGCGTTTGAGAGCCGAAGGGACAAGTGACGGGACCGGGATGCCGATGTAAAGTGGCCACATGGGGACCTTCGGACCGCGGAGTTACCGCAGTGTTTGGAAGTGCCAGACTGTGTGTTGGTCTTTCGTAGAAGGTAATGATGAGGGCAGGCGTATCTTGTGTTTCACCAAGATTAGTCCAGTCTTCAAATGAATCCTTTGCTGGCCTAAGGGATCTATTGCAAACACCAGTGCGAAGGTCGGAAGAAATCAACTGTTGATGAAAGGGACGTACGAAGGTTGGGTTATTCAGAGTTAGAAAGGGACGTATCATGGCAAACAGAGACGCAATGTCTATGTCCAGGAGGACGAGGCTGTCCATGGAAGTTGGTGGGGCCTGTAGAATGGAGGCCCGTAAACTGTCTAAGAAGGCATCACGGTGCACAGCTGGAGAGAGGTCAATTGTGGTGCAGTGCGTAGGCGCTCTTGATCGCTTGAGCAGGGAGAGACGTTACCCTGTACAACAGCGAGAACCTGGTGGAGAAGTTTGTTCTGGCCCAGTAAACGGGCCGCAGTACATTGCAGGGCCAGTGGGTCGTTTGGCCTTGCTCCAAAAGGAGGAACGCGAAGATATAGCCGAAGAGGACCATTAGTCCGTCGGGTGGCGTCCAGACAGGGGAGATAGGGCCGGAATGGGCCGATGATGGCTTGCTGGCTGTATAACTGCGTGTCTTGGATGGAAGCATGTTGATGAAGAAAGGTAGATGTTAAGCAACTGTCGACTTTGCCGAGATCGAATAGAATAATACCTTTGGGTCCAAGCAGCAACTCTATTTGTGGATGGTCGCTTCTTGTTGGTCTGGAAGGATGAACTTGGAACGGTCATGGCCGCCTGTCTAGCCATGCACATTGGGCTCAAGGTGAGAAGAACACAAGGCCCAGAGAACGAGTAGGTTGGAGGAGATTCTGGGTGACGGTGTGACGGTGAAGGTGATGCCGAAATGGATGGACCAGGCGCCTAACTTCACTCATAAACAACCTGTAGCTGTAATTGGAGGGTCTGTCCTCACAGTCAGGGACCCCGGACCCGGAGTTCAAGAAAAACAATTGTACAATCTGTCAGAGAGGAGACCATCAGAAGAGCAAATCATCAAAACGGTCAATGAAGATGCCATGAGAAATCCACTGAAGCAAGCACAGGAAGGGTCGTCGGGTCATAGAAGAAGAAGAGGGGACGTCAAGTATGGCCAGTGATAGACGAGGCCTTGGTCCCGTCGAACATACCCAGTCCACTGTGCGTAGTGGTCGCTCCAAGCCCTGAAAAAGAAACGTGAAGAGCCTAGTCCACTTGTGGGACAGGAGACAAATGGGACTGCAGCTGGGGCCAACGCAACAGGGCGATGTCAGAAGTGGTTCACAGTCAAGAAAAAAGAGAAGGACCACAAACAACAGGTGGCGCCTTGTCTCATTGAAGAATGGTCCGATGATCATGTCGTAAGCACAGCAGGTTACAAGAAGACAGGACCATAACGCGACTATAAAAAGGCAGCAGCCTCGAGTGGCGCAGCTGACGAACACTGATTTACTTCGCTCTATCTTCTCGTGATGCTGGATGAAGGGCAACTGGAGATCTGGCCAGAAAGCGGGCCAAACCTGCCGTTTTCGAAAAATCGGAGACTGAAATGCCTGACGGGCCATCTTCGTCGCGAAAGTAGTTGTCAAAATGAGCATTTCGAGAGTTTTCATCCTGATCCGAGTTGTTGACGTCATCGGCGGGACAGGCGAATGTGCAGAGCCGTCTCGGGGGCAATGTAGAGTAGGGTGGAGACGGTACGCTTAATCGAAAGTTGTCGCTGAGTCAAATTCACTGTCGCTATCGGCGACAGGGGCCTGAGAACGGCGAGAGTAGGGTGTTGTGTTTCTGACGGAATGCTGATGATCCCTTGGATGCCGTGCAGGAGGGGTGACGGGTCGGATAAAGGTTGAGTGTTGTTAGACGACTAGGTGCATCACTAGAGGAAGCGGTGACGTCTCTTGCCCGATCAATGTGGCGGGGAAAGGTGACGCTTGCGTGAGGAATTGTTCCGCCAATGTGGTTCTGACCCATTCCGTGCGGTAAAACTTGCTTGCCGAAGAAGGTGGGGGTAAGGTCTGGAATTCTTTGTGTTTGCAGCGAAAGCCATAAATGCCCCGATCCATGTGTCTGTGGACTTGCGTCTTCGATAGGGGTTGTTCTGCCGGTTCCGCGGAAAACTGCGGGGAGAGACTCTTGGAGCGGCAGGAAGATCGAGACGAAAGGTCGAGTGGAGTGTTTCCGGAACGTTTCTTTTTCTTGGCGATGTGTGACTTGACCTCGTTTCAGCTTGGCATAAGCTTTTTTTGTTGAACGAAGGTCAACTTGTACAACTTCAATTTGTTGGCGAAATTCCTCCGCTAGTCCGAAGTATTTCTCGAATTTGGAGAGGACCTGAGTGCGAATGGTCAATGCTTGGCCAGCCTGGATCGTTCCCCACTGATCCGACATGCACTATCCCGGCCTCATCCGGTTGCGCCGGCAGTCATGGTTACCTCACAAAAGAATCGTCTGTTCCAGAGCGGGAAGACTGAATCGTCATAGGATCCGATTTAATCTTCCTGCAAGTTCAAATTAATTTGTTCGTCAAGGCGCTGCAACCATTAAAGGAATGCGGAATTAAGGAATAAGGAATTAATTTGTTCGTCAAAAGCAGGATCCATTTTCTGTCAATCGATTCTTTTGTTTTCTACGCAGCCCACGTGACCTCAATTTCTGACATAAGAGTTTCACCCATGTCCACACAAAACTCCACACAATGATAAAAGGTGAAATTGCACAGTCTGCATCTCCTGCATAATAGATGAGGGTTCTTAGAGTTCAGGCATATAGCACATTTTACCCCTTCCTTGCCTAGGCAAGATCGTAATTTTTTAGGCCAAAACAGCGATGCGACGCCCAGGAAGCACCATTGCAAGGGCCTAGAGTATTTAAATTTTGATTAAGGTTGGGACGAAAAGCATTCCTGAAAAGTATTGTAGGATACAGTAAAAAAACTGGTACGATGATGACACATCCATGCCCATAAGTTATCTGACAAGATGGAGGCGCCGCAACCATTAATAAGGAATGTGAAGCAGCATCCCTAGCAGGAGCTAGAGGCTACTAGATTTTGGGGCAAATAATTAAATTAACCCTTTGAACCTAACGCCATTTTTCATGTTCCTGCTTAAAAAGCCTATGGCCGAAACAAGGCTGCCATAAAGAAGTTATGTGCCTCACGAAAATACTGTAATAAAAAAACTAAGCGGTCTAAGAGTATACAAAAATCGCAGACGCAATAATTATATTGTAAATTGTTGAGCAGAAATATAATTAGGACCATCGTCTTACGTTTTCATTATTAAAAAAAAATTCTGAAGTTCGACTACGAAATAGCTCTAACGAAAATTTCAACTTGCAGTACTCGGGAAACCTTGAAATGATAACATCCACTGTATTCTTCCATCACAGCATTTATTACTTCTTCCGAAATCATTTTTTGATGTTTTAACCCTTTCTGCCTCAAAACAGCTCCAAAAAAGCCTGACGAACAATACATCGTCCGCTCAGTTATATACCCTGTTAAAAAAAAAATCCGATCGCGTACATCGGAGGTGTAATTACGATTGAATAAGGTATTTTGGAATGTATATTTTCGGTTAATTAATATCTTTTTATTACCTTAATTTATGTTTTCATTGGCATCGTCGCCAAAAGTGACATGAAATTACTTTTGTTTGCTGAAAAGAGCCCTTGGTTCAAATGATCATATCTGCTGAACAACAACGCACAGCCGCCATCTTGGTTGCGGATGTATTGTCGCTTAGACTAAAAATGAAGATTCTCCCAGAGAACTTGTTCTCGCCTGGAGATCCTAAGTTCTCCGAGTCAAATCCGACGAAACTGTTACAATGATGGGATCTTCCCCTATGCCTACGGCGCGTTTTTAGATCATTAATGCAGTCATTTATGCAAAAATTACGTCACTTCCGTCTCTATCCCACTTCCCCGTACCCTGCTCGAATCCATCCACTCTTTCCTTGCCGTGAATGCTCGATTCCGTGCAGGGAGGCGGGCGGGCGAGCCGTGTTTTTAAAACAGTTTCGTCGGAGATAGTTTCGTTGAACTTAGATTCTCCAGGCGAGAACAAGTTCTCTGGGAGAATCTTCATTTCTCTATCGCCCAATCCTCCTCACTGTGTTACAATAATGGGATAGATTAGGAAGCAGTGCACCGAACTCGGAATCGCTCCGAAGACAGCTGTGGCGACCTTGGTCCCACTTGGTAATCAACCTGTACCTACACCCCAGACCACCCAGGGAGCCCACTCATCCGCCACTTCAACGTCCAAGTAAGAGTCCCAAAGGAGGGCACCTGTGCCCCTCAAGGGATACGGTCCCTCCATGGCCCAGGAAAAAGCCGGATGAACCACGCTGCACACCGCCAGTCCGGCGTCACCAGTACTGCCCATTTCACTCGAACCACAACGAGTTTGTCCACGCAACGTCCGATTAAAGGACACGGGGGAAAAAAGTACGGAAAGAACGGCCTCCAGTTTACACTGAACGCATCCACGAACTCTGCTCCTGGGGCAACGTCCCCACGACCCAAATCGCTGCAATTGGGCCGGCGCCTCCGATGCGAACACATCCACGTCTGGCGTACCAAACCACCTACAAATCTTCCGAAACGCCGTAGTAGGCAATCGGAAGTCAAATCGGTCTTAGAAATTCCGAGACAGACCATCCGCTGTCACATTCAGCTTCCCCGGCACAAATGCCCCCTGTACCACACACTCCAGCTGACGTCTACGTTGCACCAGACTACGGACCATAGCGTTGAGCCCTTGGTGATTCACATATGACACGGCCACTACATTATTGGAAAGGATTCGTAAGACCCGTCCCCTGACCAGGTCTCCAAACACGTCTAGCGCTTTTAGCATCGCTAATAATTCTCTCGCATTTATATGGAAAGCAGCCTCCCCGGGCTGCCACCTTCCCTGTGCCTGCGAATCCCCTCTGGCCGCTCCCCAGCCCACGTCCGAAGCGTCCGTTGTCACCACCACTGTGGCCTCCATTGAGACCCAGGATTTTGCTACCACCGGGTGACCCAGAGACCCGGCACACCAGTCCAAATCCTCGCAAGACCCTCGCGAGAGGCTTCCTCAGTGCTCCCCGCACGATACCAGGTCACCAGATCCAGTTGCCACCAACGCATGTGCAACTTGCAGCCCTCCACGGCACACAATAAACTTTCCGCCAGGCCTAGCAACCTTTGAAGCTCCTTAACAACAGTGACGACCGGGTTCCGTTGCAGCACTGCAACCAGTCGCAGTATACAAGCCTGCTTCTCAGGTGGAAGCAAAAAATGGGCCGATTTTAGATCTAATATCATACCCAAAAACTGCAAAGCCTGCGACGGTACCAGAACACTTTTTCCGTAATTTACGAAAAAACCTAACTTCCGCAAGGTTTCTAACGCCCACCGCACATCACGCCGCACACCGGCTGCGGACGGACCCATCACCGCAAAATCATCCAGGTAAACAAAAATCAACACACTGGCCCGGCGCAAAAATCGTCTCACCACCGACATAAGTTTCATAAAAGTAACCGGGGCCGAAGCCAAACAAATAGCAATACACTAAAGCGGTATAGACAACCCTGCCAAGAAAACATTAACAACCGTCGTGCAATGTCCTTTATTGCCACTGCATATCATGCTTGAGACGGATCGATTGTAGCCATCCACCACCCTGGCTGTAAATGCTCTACCACCCTTGGTAGTGTATCCAAGTAGCAGTTTCTGACCACTACAAACTCGTTCAAGCCATTCAAGTTCAAAATTATCCTGATCGATCCGCCCGGCTTTGCCACTGAAAAAACGAAAATTTTAACGTGGTTGAAAATTAGTTTTCATTATCCTAAAATACTCACCTTCAGTAATTCGTAGCTTATTTTGGCTTATCATTGACCAAAAACAAATAAAATCTATTTTTGTCGTCTCCGTGAGTTTTTCCCTCTGCCCGCCCAGGCGTGCCACTGTGTCTACTCACAGATGTGGCCGCCATCTTGGCTAAACCTCACATTCGCTTATTGAACCTTTCTGTTCAGCGATTGCGGAGTGGCGGGGGGGTTTACATTACTGAAGGTGAGTATTTCAGGATAGTAAAAACTAATTTTAAACCATGTTAAAATTCTCGTTTCTTAGTATCTGCAAAATACTGACCTTCAGTAATTCATGCTGACTTTGTCGCCCTGGCGGCGGGCGCTGAACATACCCTGAAAACTAGACATTTCAAAACCACAATTAGTCACCATGTTACTAGGAAAGGGGTCGCACCAGTTACCCACCTTTTACTGTGTGTGCATCCTTTTCTCTCTTCGTTTTCGTCTTATCGCCCTCTGCGTGACTGCCTCCACTTCTGTGTTGGCTGCCATTTGTGTGTGTTGACTTTCACCTGTGCGCTAGTTTCTTTGTGTGTGGCTTGCTTCCACCAGGATGCACATGTATTTCTCCTGCGTGTGTCTCCACTCATGTGATTGCTGACACTTGTGAGACTTTCACTGTGCTCCACCTCCTCGTCCCATCACTGGGTGAATGTCTGTCCAGCCGCTACGTGTTCTCTGATCACTAGGGCGCCACTTTTTCTACTAGTGTCCCTGAGGTAGTGGCTCACGAATGTGTTCTGGCTGTTCCATGCGCACGCTGCCACCACCTCGTCCAGCGGCGTCCCGCAGCCATATGCCCACGACGCCGTGAGGGCCCTCAGTTCGTGTGCTCTGATGTTGCGTGGAAGATCCGCACAGTCTGCCCCCAACTCGTACGCCCTCCAAATAACCGCGCAGATCAATTTTCCCAATTTGAATGGAGTCACTGCTTTGTTGACTGCTCTGTCGGGTGTTTCACCCACCTGCAGAAACAATGATGCTGGGCACGTATAATCTTCCGCTGGTGTCTTGTCCTCCGTCCGGACCAAGTAGTCGCGAAGCGCTCGGATCGGGCATTGTAACGTTTCGTCTCCCGCGTGAACCAACGGGCCTAGAGCTAGAATTGTAACCGGTTTAGGAGCCACATCTGGTCTCGAGTTCTTTGCCGTGAAGTGTGCTGGGAAAGAGATACTTTGGACCAGTTCCTGGCGAAACGAATATGGTTCCGCCCTCTAGAAAAAGCAGCCACCTCACTCTGCCTCGCTGCTGAAGCTAGTGCTATAAGGAAAACCGTCTTCTGGGTTAGATGTAACATAAACGCCTTCCGAAGTGGTTCGTACGGTGGACCAGACAGGCTCTTGAGGACCAACGGAAGGTTCCAATTGGTCAAAACCAAGCATGACTTTCAACACCAGTTGGTTTTCCACCACTTCCTTGTGCCTCAGGCACGATAACACCGATTTAATCGCCGACCTGTATCCCTTGATGGCCGACGGCGCTAATCCTTTATGGAAATGACCTTCCAAAAAATCTGCTATGTTGAACTCTGACGGGCTACACGGGTCGACGTCCTAGTCAGAGCACCAACTGTACCACTTCTTCCATTTCGATTCATAGTTCCTACGCATTGACTCTTTTAGGCCGACTATGACCCTTTCCACCACCTCCACGGAGCATCCTTTCTTCTGTAGGTTGAACCTTAAAGTAGCCACCAGTGAAGATGAAGAAACCCAGGATTCTGATGGAGGGTCTGTCCTCTGTGCTGTGATAGCAATTTCTCCGTGACCGATAAGGGGACTGATTCCTCTCTCCTGAGTTCGAGGATGTCTGGGAACCATGACGCCGCTGGCCAGAATGGTGCCACTACGATGAATGCCCCTTCGGATTCCCTGATCTTGTTGATCACCGTCTGAAGCATCGAGAAAGGTGGGAACGCATACGCAAAAATCTCCCCCCCCCCCCCCACAGATTGGATAGCGCGCCGGTCGCCCACGCCTGCGGGTCTGGAAACAGGGAGAAGTTGTCAGTTGAACCGCGCTGCAAACAGGTCCACCACTGGTTGTCCCCATTTTTCGAATAACGCCTCGCAAATCTTCTTGTCTAGCATCTATTCCGTGGTCGGGACTGTCTTGGCCCTCGACAGCTTGTCCGCCCAAACGTTCAGCTTCCCAGCTATGTGCTTCGGTACTAGTGTGATGTTGTTCTGTTCGCAGAAGACCAGAAGTGACGACGTTTCTTCCATCAATGCTCTCGAGTGCGTGCCCCCTCCTTTGCACACATAGGCTACCGCCGTCGAATTGTCCGTCATCACCCCTATGACTTTGTGTGCTACAATGTCTTTCCGCTCGTGAAGGGCGTATCGTACTGCTCGTAGTTCTCGTAGATTGATGTGGAGGTCCTTCTCCTGACTCGACCAGGACCCCGCCGTTTGTGATCCATCCAGGTGGGCTGCCCATCCAGTTGCCGAAGCGTCCGAGAACAGTACCTTCTCCGGGGTCGGTTCCCTTGTTAGCACCCCTCGTTCCAGCGTAGCAGGTGTCAGCCACCACCCTGCGCACTCTCTCTGGAAATGCTGCAGGCTTATCCAGTCTTTCCAGCTCACTCTTGGATACCACTCGTCCTTCCTGGGCCAGTGAAGGGGCTTCACTTTCCACTGGCCCAGTGGTACTAACCTCGCGTTCTAGTCTGCGATCCCTAAGGCTGATGCCAATTCCTTTGCGGTTACCAGTTCTCTCTGGAGGAGCATATGCATCGCCGCTCTCGTGCTTTCTATCCTCTCTTTGGACGGTCGTACTAGTCCCATTCGAGTGTCGAACTCCGCTCCAAGGAACATGAAGACCTGCTGAGGGGTGAACCGTGACTTCTTCACATTGATGCCAAGTCCCAGACATCTGAAGAGTGAAGCGCGTAGGTGTAATTGTCGCGTCAGTTCTTCTGCCTGTCTGTGCCTCACTAGCCAGTCGTCTAAATAGGCGTAACCCTGGTGACTCTTGAGGTGCTGTGGCCAGTCCGAACTTGAGTGTCATGAACTGGTAAGAAACACCTCCCACCACCAGACAAAACTGGTGTTGAACCTCCTTGTGTAGCGGGATGTGTAGGTAAGCATCCTCTAGGTCTATACATGCTGTAAACTCTATCAGCTAAATTGCTTCCCTGATCGTACCTATAGTCGCCATTTTGAAATGTTCTGTGAAGATGTGGGAGTTCAACTTCTGGAGATTGAAAATGAGCCGCTTTCCACCTCCTTTATTTGAAATCACCCTCGCCGGACTCCACAAGCCTTTGGAACCCGGCGGTGAACGAATCGATGCCCCTTACCTCACTAGGGCGTCCACTTCCTCCTGCAGTTCCTTGCATTCTATGGTCCCTTCTATCCAGGCTGGTGGCTCGTCTGCCAGCACTGGGACAGGAGGAAAACGGAGGATAATATCCGTGTTGGATGGTATCCAGAACGAACTTGTCTTCGGTCAGTTGTTGCCACTCTTCCAGGTGCCTTGATAATCTTGACCCCACCCGACGGTGAAACGGGAGAAGATTTATCTGGTAATCGTCACATCGATTTTCGTATCTAACGATTTATTAGGGTCCTTGGTAAGAATAGCTCTGTATTCATCGACTTTCTGATTAGCCGTGACCGCCGCCCTGTTTCTTGCCGCCATCACGACCGCACCCAAAGAATTCGGTGTATAAATCGTTTGATCAGACGGATCGAATCCTTCAAAATCAGGCGGCGAAACATCACTAGGGGTATCATGAAAAACTGCAGGAGTATCAGGGTCAATCTCCATCAGTTTCAGACGATCGTCAATACTTTGCTTACCCGCCTTCTTTTCCTTGTTAGCTTTCTTGTTGTCGGTTTTTCGTCATGCACGAAGAACGTGGGTAATGGCCGCCGCTTCATGTAACGAGCACAGATCACAGAACTTGTTCACGAAGTCACACTCCCTGCATTTCCGACACGATGGGTGTAAATCCTGCAGTGTTTTGACACATGTGCATGATGGATAATTCCCGCACTTGATCTTTTCACGGATCTTGATCTCTGTTTCACTCACTTTAGACATTTTGAGCTCCTAGCCAGAAAACACGTTGACGCTTCAACATGCCCAAGCGAATGTGACGTTCAGCCAAGATGGCATCCGCATCTGTGTGTAGACACAGTGGCACGCCTGGCGGGCAGAGGGAAGACTCACGGAGACACCAAAAACAGATTTTATTTTTGTTTTTGGGCAATGATAAGCCAAAATAAGCGATTTTAGCGTGAATTACTGAAGGTCAGTATTTTGCAGATAGCAAGAAATAGCGGACACAAAACACATGCTCCCGTTTTTGACCCGTTCAACCACTCCTTGAGCTAACATCTCGCGTAATTTGGGGGCAATCTCCTTCGCATCGTCCAGTAATGGCGGACACGCCGAAATCGCCATCAGCGGTGCCGCATTTCCCAACTCCAGACCCGCACCATTAACAATATCCAATACTGCTGGAGACACCCCAACTGGCCGCCCAGTCTGCATGATGGCCCCTCAAACTCCCAGCACGCCATGTGCTCATTATTTTATAAACTTTTCTTTCCCGAGTCAAAACAATCCAACAGCGCCTACAACAAAAATATATTATGCTTGGTCGAGCCGATGCCTCTGCACGCCCCAGCGTTCCGCATCGCTCAAAAAAAAAATTTTGCAGATCTGACCGACGTGCTAACCAATCAAAAAATTCACCTTTCCTCTCTACCACCATCCACAAAGCTTTTCACTGTCCGCCAACTGCGGTTTAGGCCGGTTCGGTCGTTACAGACTCAGACAATGGGTTTCACATATGAACTCCCAACTGCACGTCTCTGTGCACTAATGCATCGCTAATTCTCAACTATTCTTCACGAAAACCACAAATTAAGTATAAAGTACCTGAGAAACCGCACTGAACCACTTTCAGCATTCTCAAGAATCAATCATATCCACGTGAGGACACACCTGGCTGGCCTATCAGACCGCCACTTTCTCAGTTCTCACAAAACTTTCCACTGCCATGACGGCCGCCATATTTACACTCTCCAACCAGCCTCTAAGAAATTACTCACCTCCACATCGCGTAGCCTCGTAGCCACGCTGCTTGCTTGGAATCAATGGCGCCCTTCAGTTTAACTGTGAAAAAGACCGTGCGGAACGACTTTCCTATAGCAATGTAATAATCTTACCTCAAGATTTTCCAACTGCACGCGCCAACAGCAAGGATGGACTCGAGCAGGGTAGGGGAAGTGGGATAGAGAAGGAAGTGACGTAATTTTTGCATAAAGGAATGCATTAATGAGCTAAAAACGTGCTGTAGGCATAGGGGAAGGTAACATTATTGTAACAGTCAGGAGGATTCTGCGATAGAGAAAGGTTAATTTAATTTGGGCAATGAAACGCATACAACAAGCAATTTTAACACATATTACTGATGAGTACCGTTAAATTGCTCCCCAGAAAATTGCTAGCAGACAATTGCTCGCTAAGAAAATTCCTCGCAAGAAAATTGGTCGTTGGGAAAATTGCTCGTCCGAAAATTGACCGTGCGGTTAATTGCTCTCCGTATTTTTTTTACAATTTAATTTATTTATTTTTTTACTATTTTTTTGACAGTTATTAATTTTTTAACAGTAATTTTTTCAGTTTTTTTGTGTATTTGAGTGGCATAAAATCAAGTTGCAGCGACAAAAATAAGCCTAAGTGAAGCGCAACTTAATTATCTTTCATTTGGTCCTGCTCCCATCTTTGTAGGTGCGGTGGTTGCCTTGGTTGAAGAGAAGTAGAGGTACAAGCACACACGCGTTAACATAAATTCAATCAAGTACATTTTTTTTTACAGTGCATCTTACAGCTACTTCCGAGCATCTTGTTGCTAATTCGTACTCATTGCAAATTTCAGCGCCCATGAACGTTAACACAACAAGACAACACCGCTCGAATAAGACATACTAGGATAATGATGCCATTTCAGTTTATTCTTAGTTTATTCTTAGAAAAGAGGAAAGAGAAGCTTGTGGATTCTGGTCATTTGTACATCAAAGATAAGGCAACCGATGTAAAAAATATATTTTAAAATCATTTTTGAAAAGGGGGGGGGGGGGGAGGATTGGCTATTTTCATTTCAATGAACTTTAACACATTCTGTACTTGACTGAATTCGTTAACAGATTTATGTAGGGAACACTTTTACTGAATGCGTACTTGAAAAAAAAAGTGAGTGTGTGCATGTACCTCTACTCTTCTTGAACCAAGGCAACCACAAAGATGGTAGTAGGAATAAATGAAAGATAATTAAATTAACGCTTCACTTACGCCTATTTTTGTAGCTGCAATTTAATTTTATGCCCCTCAAATACACGAAAAAATTGCAAAACCTATTGTCAAAAAACTAATAACTGTTACAAAAAAAGTAAAAACATAAATAAATTAAATTTTTTTTTTAAATGTGGAGAGTAATTAACCGCACGGTCAATTTTCGGACGAGCAATTTTCCCGTCGATCAATGTTTTTGCGAGCAATTTTCTTAGCGAGCAATTGTCCGCGAGCAATTTTCCGAGGAGCAATTTTCGGCGAGCAATTTACTGGACACGTTACTGATGGTTAGAAATTTCCAGATAGTAGGAAAATAACTATACCAGCTGATTGTCGGATGAACCCTCGAGTAAAGCCTGTTTACGTAAAAGGCAGCTTCCAAGATGAGAATGTTACTGTTAAGGTAGGCCTGGTGATTATGGCATGGGGGATGCCGATATTTCATTACGAGTCTGTGGTACACATTGGCAAGTTCTTTTACAAAGATATTTTGAAATCTGGTACAGGTAGCCAGGTCATATAGGTCAACGTACAGTTTGTTTTAATCGTAAGACCATTGTTTAGTGTTGGTATGCACAACGAAGCACGCTCTGTAATTACCCACTAACTCCATCATCACACTTACCATGAAACGCTTCCATCTGACGACGGATCCCCTTGTGAATGCAGAAATCAAAGACAAGCTCCAGGTATTCTTCAATGTTGTTAATTGTAACTTCCTGAGAAAACCGGAGGAAATAAATTTGTGAGTACATTGTTTGACACTAGAACGTGAACAATTACTTTCTTTATGTTAACAACCAATCATCTTTACCTCCTCTTCACCGTTTGATTTTAAATCTACTGCTGAAAATCCATATATTCTAGACGATGGCAAATATTGGAAAGTTAGCCTAGAAAAGAACAAACCTCTGTTATGGCTAGAAAATGCAACATTTATTAGCTAACTGAATGCCCTCTTATCCCAAGGGGGAGGGCCGATTTCAAGACTCATGCGCAACGCAAGCTTTTAGAGGAGTCCCAGAGCAAAGCTGCAGTAGCCCAGTAGTCAGCATCCCGTCCAAACCAAGTAGTCGCCGGTCGAACCCCACCCCTAATCTATGTACATACGAGACAAGTCCTGGCAGATATTCTCTGCTCTTGGGTTATTAGACATGTAAGCCATGCCAATACTTGACCAGTTATCCCCAGAAGAAGTAGGGCTTATTTTAAAGGCCCACGACCAACCAGAGCTTCAGTACCCCAAAGTGAGCTGCAGCAGCCCAATGATAAAGTTCTGGCCTCCAAACTAAGTGGTGGCTAGGGCTGGTACTTTCCGGTTTTTTAGTTATCAGTTTAACCGGGTTTTTTTTCGGTCGGTTACAGAAAACCGTTTTTACGTTTTCAGCCCCCCCCCCCCAAAAAAAAACAGCCAAAAAAATTTCACACCTGCGTAATATATTAAAAAACAACCTGAAAAAAAATATGATTTAGGCCTTGGTAAGACAAGCACAATTATTGACTACATGTTGCATTTTGGGATTTAAACTAGAAGAAAGTTGAACTTGATTGATTTAAGTATTTACTTTATCAAGAACTTTGACTTTATGTAGCTTTAAAATTTCTACACAATGGCTTAGGCCTATTTACGACAATGTAAGCCAAAGACAAAACAAAATTTAACACAACGTTTTTGTTATTAATGTTCCATTCATTTCAAATTATAAGCCAGAAAAATTAGCATATTTGTGTTTCCGGGTAGATTTCGTTTACGTGTTAATGACGCCGCTTCCCTGCCGCTCGCGCTAGGTATCGACGAGTCCACTTCTCCACGACGCGGGGAGGGCCGATGCTGGCTGGCCAGCTTGTATTTTAACTGCCTCGTGTACGCGCTGACGATCAGCAGTTTGTTTCAAGAAAGTAAGCAGCTTCGATGGGACAACAAGCCCACGCGGATTATTTGTAAATAATTTGCCCCCTACCCATCCCGGTTTTCTACTTTCACTGTTTGAATGACGACGTGTTTTGAATGGTGCCCGCATCAAACGTTTTTCGGATATGGGTTTTATAATCCGTGTAACCGAACTTGGAACGGTTTCCGGTTAACCGTGTAACCGATCCCTGCCCTAGTGGTGGCTGGTTCAAACCCTGCCCCAACTGTCAACGGTCTGATACTCTGCTCTTTCTAGTGTTAATAAAATGAAATAAGACACCTTCCAATTTTGCACTAACGTTAAAATCTGCCAATTTCTTCCATCGAGGTGTGTTACTATTTCACATTTACGTTAAAATTTGTCAAGTCACTCAAATCCCATGATGATGACGGACTTCACAAAAAGATCCAGTGAATTTAAGTACAGTATATTTCCCTGTTATGTCCTCCAAACATATCATCCAAAGCAATTTGGTTTTAACAATTGAGAAACAGACAGAAGGTAGGCAGACTTTTCTTTTTCTTTTTTTTAGATGCTGAGCACGGTAGGAAAAATGCACCAGTCAATCACCTGAAGGGGACTAACTGTTGTGCCCTACCATAACGTGTGCAAAGAACTCTCATGATGGTCGTAATGTTATGGAATACAGTACTTATTTTTTTGGGGCAGAGCTAAGACTTAATACGTACTCACCCTAAATCTTCCAGTTTAACTGGCATTCCTTTAGGTCCATCGGGGCTTGGCAAAGCCAAGTTCTGAATTTGATTAGCTTTAACTTCCTCAGATAGAGAATTGTCAGATAATATTCTCTGCTTTACATTGGCCAAAACTGACAGTTGTTTCAAAAACCGGGCTCTGTGTGGATCCACTACTTCTAGGTCGTCTTCCGTTAAGATTCCACAAAACCTGAAAAAGAAAAGCGGTAACGAACTTGCTCTATCATTCTCGTCAAATTTGTAAAATTTTCTCTAAATTAGGTGTTCGGATAATAGCAGCCTATCTACTGCAGCGGTTCCCAACCTTTTCCACAGTATTCCTCCCCATCGGAACTAGCATGCAATGGACCCCCCAACAATTGTCGTGTAATTTTTTTAATAAAATGAATTATACTGTTACCGTAAATTGCCTACTAACAGCCCTTGCAAAGCTATCCCCTCCGCCAAATGCTTTACGGTTAGAAATTGTGAAATTACCCGGTTAGATTGCAATTTTTCTGCTAAAACTTCTATACATTCAACGAAATCAATGTTTCATTCCCTTAAATCGTGGTTTTTCTGCACCAAAATTAACTAAAAGTTTCATACACAATCAAACTATATAAAATAGTAAACTAATAATTGAAAAATTTTAACAGAACATGGGCATTTAATAAGACGGTTTACGGTAATAAAAAATATCTGTAGAACTTTTTCCAAATTTGCCCTCACGAACCACAATACAACTTTTTTTGCGATATATAGTTTAAAAAAAAATAAAGGTTCATCACTGCTCTTTATATATAGCAGCGACTCGTCCCCTGCAGGTGCTTCGTGCTCCTCGCAGGAGGCGTGCCTCACCTGTTGGGAAACATGGGTCTAGCGGAATTTATTGAATTATCATTTTTTCCCCTATGGAAGTAAAACATTTCAACGCTCACCACGCAGGTAAGTCATCAGCCCTATGTTTTGGAGGATCTAGTTCCAACTCCTTTTCACTTTCTTCAGAAATGAATGAAGAGATCATGACATCCTCCGTTGTAGTAGAACATGGAGTATAACGGATTGTGCCACTACTATTAGTGCGTGCAGGCACGGTTCTGCAATGAATAAACAAAGTCCGGGAGTTAAGCTAAATCAAAGGAGGTTTCACATTGAGTTTTAAAAAGTAAATTGTAAGTATGACAAACAACAGTTGTAGCCTACCTTTGTCGAACGTAACAGCTGACTTCTCCCAGGCACATCAGTTTCAGCAATGGACGGGACAAAGGGATGTCGACCAATCGACTGTCTTGAAGTGTTTTTGCTAAGAACGTTCCTAGGAACCAATATAGTTTCTCCACACGCTCGATGCAAGTGGAGTTCTGAGGAAGTGGTGCCGGAAACAGGCCACCTGACCTCATTATGTAGTAACCAGGTGGCTTTACACCTTCTCCTAAGTCCACCTTAAAATAATGAGACGGAATTACATAAAGAACAAACCGATATTAATTCACTACTACACAATCTCTTTGGCTCTGAACGAACCTCTCTATCATGGTGGTCAACCAATTCATCCTCACACAGCCACATGCCCAAATCTTTACGCTGTAATTCTGCAGCAACAAGGGCATAAAACTCCAGTGTTGGACCTAAGCCAGTTCCTTCTTCATCTTGAAATTCAACCTGAATGAATTATACTCATGTCAAACTACACTGTCGGAAGTTCCTATGACAACCAGTTGTATAGGGTGTCCATAAATCACTGCCCCATTATCAAACTGCTACAAAACATTACCACTAAAATCAGTCTAAATGCAGTTTCATCCATCAGCAAGACCAACCCAAAGTTTTACTAAAAAAAATTAATAGATCGCTAATTAATTTCAGTCCATCACATGGTTTTGTACATTTTGGGGGGGGGGGGGGGGCATGTTTACAAAACCTCGTGAAATTGAAAATCAAGTGGTAGAGCATTTAACAAGGAATTCCAGTTACTCCTTTTTCCTTTTTTGAATTTAAGCATTACTTCTAAAATATGGACTTTCGAATTTTTAGAATTCAAAGTACACGATGGTTAGCTTATTTGCAGAATTCTTGTTTACTCTTACCAAATAAGCCCCAGGGCATCACACACAGATATCAAACACACAAAAACCGGCAAATGTAGGTTCAGCACGTTCAAACATCAATTTTCTAAAAGCTGCTTCTTTTGATTCGAAGAGCAGCGCCATTTTTATTGCATTTTAATTTTTAAATCTAATTGTTGACAGCAGGCGACAAGCATTAGCTAAGAAGATAGGCGCACCGACACTAACCCAGAGTGCATGCGTCACGACCCTACATGTGCTGCGAGACACAGTGAGACAAAAGCCAGAACCTTAAACTTCACTTTCATTCGGTTTTAGTTTTCGATAAAATTAAAAGAAAATGCGATGCTGTGTGCCACAATGTGGCAATTATTTGAAAAGGATAAGCAAATCTACGTCTTTGTATGTACTACTTAATACTACAAAAAAACGCTCCGAGTGTAGGAGCAGCCAATTTAGGATTGAATGATGCAGAAAAGGAGTATACGTGTTCGAAGCATTTTGCGGAGACTGACTATAACGCTGCAGTTACAGAAAAAAAGCTACACGTCAATGCAGTCCCCGCACCACACAAAGTTAGATTAGTTAAGCTAAATACTATTTATAGTTTTTTTTTAAATCTTAAATAGAAACTAACTAATAGCTTACTACAGAAAACTTGCTACAAAGGCTCACACAGAAATTAACTTGACCCCCCCCCCCACGGCATTTCTTCCGATCGTTGAATAAAAAACATTACGTTATAAATATGCTAAAAAATTTTAATTGGTTATTGGACTAACAAAAAGATGTACAATAAGAAAATGACTACTCTATTAGTGTTTGTACGACATTAGACCATACTTGCTTACACAGTAACATGGTTTTTCCGATATATCTAAGGCCGCTGATCAAAAAACCGTCACAGTAGTACACTAAAGGTACATTCCTGCTTGTCCTACCACAGCCACTCGCAGATCTCCATCCACGCATGTTGCTGTTGCACCGTTTCGCGAGACTCTGCTTAGTAATACACGGCCAACCGAGATAGTAGCTGAATTTCTCGCAGCGAGGCACGCAGTTATCACCTCAGTTGGCCTTGGGCCTAGTAGACGAAACAGCATCAACGCAAAAATTCTGTTGTCACTAACCAGAAATATTTTCTTATTTTAACATCACACTTTATAATTTTTTAGGCTAGTTATCTTGCAATTTTTCATTGGCAAACTATTGGTGTAAATAAATTTAATTTTTATCACGTATTAGCAAGAATTTATAGGGTTTGGGAGGAGAATTTGTAACTCTAAAAAGTCCCGATTGAAACACGTTAGATCGGTCCCCATTAGTTCAGTCCGAGTTTTCAGAGGGCGCCACGTGTTCCATCTGATAATTTTTGCTCGTTTTTCAGGCCAAATCTAAAGTAAACTAAATTACAACTAAGGCAGGCTAAATAATAATCAAAAGCAAGCTAGTTTCGTTTAGTTTAGTTTAATTCTAGGCTAAAAACTGAATTGAAATACCCACATAAAACACGTGGCGCCCTCTATAAACTAAGACGGAACTAATACGGCTGTATCCAAGGCGTTTCAGTATGGGGTCTCAGTCACAAATTCTCCTCCCCAACCCTATAAATTCTTGGTATTAGTCTTTTAGTTTTGATTTCATGGTAATTATTAGCAAAAGATTAAAAAGTAGTACATGCACACACACAGATGAAACGTCACGGTAATTGCAAGGTAAATATTACCAGGATGCTATTAAATTACTTCCCAATATTCAACAAACTCTCCTTTTAAAAGTCTAAAATACCATGTACAGCTGGTTGATTTTGGTTTCTATTGCCTTTATGTAAATATACATTACCTGATTTTGTCAGCATTTTCCTTCTGCCTTTGCTGTGAAATCTAAAGATTAAAGTTCTAGTTTCGGCCGGCGTCGCTACCCACTGCATAAGCAGCCTCCATTATATAAACTCAGACGAATGTCGGTTCTTCATCTTTCGTTCCTCTAAGAGCCTTAGTCGCGACACAAGAGGGAAGGAGGGTGGGAGAAAGGTAATGTATATTTTCATAAAGGCAATATAAACCAAAATCAACCAGCTGTACCTGGTATATGGATTTTCTATGTGCCACAAAAATATCCATTACCTGATTTTTAGCATTTCCCATACCTCGTCAAAGACGGTGGGCAGCACTTGACGGAGCTCCTAAGTTGCGCGCCGGTCCCCCAGAAAGACAAGTCTTCGCGAACGATTAGGAAGAGGGTGGATGACGATCGTGTTGCCTAAGGGGGGGTTAAAGTACACGCTTAGCGGCTACGAAGGGACCGATGCGGTACAAGCCATCCGCTTGGGCCGACATCTCGCATGGTGTGATGTGAACACAATCGTGTGTCTCCAGGGCGCGACTTCCATAATGTCGGTAATGGGGACGTTACTGTGGTAGGCCCAAGAAGTCGAACTAGTCTGAAGTTTATGGGCGGTGACCGGAATGCCCAGGTCGACGCGATCTATATCGAGGGCTTTGCAGGCGTCCAAGATGAGTCTTCATCCAGGTGGCGACCATGCGTGTAAATGATTCCCCGGTCACAGACCACGTTGCAGAGGCTCGGATCTTTTCAAGTATTAACAAATGGCATGAACCGAGCAGAGCGCTCTCTCAGGTTCGCCGCCAACGACGGGCAAGAGGGCTGGTATACTGATCGGTTCGGCTGCCGGGCTCCTGGGTCTTAGCCCGAAAGGACGCCCAAGGGGTCAAGGTGACCGTAGAGCAATCTTCATGGAAGAAACAGTCGGTAGCAGTCACCGAAAGGACCTGTACTGTGCTGCATCGGAAACAAGCGGCCAAAGCCACCAAGAAGACCGTTTTTCGGGTCAGGTGAGTAGGGCGACAAAGAGGAAAGATGTGAGGACTATAGATACGTCCAAGTCCGGAAACAAGCGACAAACCACCGGTCACTCGAGTTCGAATGACTTGAGAAGAGTGGAAATGCGAAAGTTATCTAAAAGTGTAGAACATTCGGCCACACGAAAGACCGTGTTTAGGGCAGACCGGTAGACAAGGATAGGGGATCCACGTAGTCCTTCATTAAAGAGGTCAGTCAGGAAGCGTTGAAACTGCACTAGAGACGGACCGACAGGATTGACCTGTCGCGGCATACACCAACGAAGCCACAGTCGCCAATGGCAATGGCTGTCATAGATCTTGTTAGTAGATGAGTGGACTGCCTTGGAGGCAATGTGAGAGGCCTGTTCTGGAGGCCTGTCCTGCAGCTTAGAGTAATCGGATGATAGCAGCCACGTGTGTAGCTTGAGCGTCCAGGGTTTGCGGTGGAGCACAGTCCCCCGGTTCTGGGACAGCAGGTCCGGTATGTCCAGAGAGCAGCGAGGAGAGTCGATCAGACGGCCGAGTACGAGGGGAAACCAGGCGGCCGACGGCCAGTTGGGTGCAATCAGGATGAAGAGGCCCGGAGACTGGGCGATCTTGGGCAGGACCTACGGTAGCAGTTTGGGTGGAGGGAACAGGTAACCTAAGAGACGACTCCAATCCATTGTTAAGGGATCCACTGCCCACACTTGATCGTCAAAGTGGGGAAGTCTGGCATTGAGCCTCATGGCGAAGAGGTTGAGAAACGGTCGCCCCCACATTTGGAAGAGACATGTACAGATGGATGTTTTGAGAGACCATTCACCCGCCGGATAAGAGCGGCGAGTTAGGGAGTCCGCAATCACGTTGCAGTTGCCTGGAATGTGGAGCGGTAGCAAAGCCATTCCCAGGCGAATGCACAGCACGAGGATGTCGGAGGTGTCTTGAAGAGAGCGGGACCTAGTTCCTTTGCCGTTCGGAGATAAGCGACCGCCGTGGTGTTGTCGATGTGGGCCTGTACCACCTTCCCTTTGACAAAGTGTTGAAAATGCGCAATACCGAGCAGAACCGCTTGTAATTCTAGAACGTTGGATGTGGTCGGTGGTGTCTGGTGACCAAGTCCCGAACACGGTGCGGTCGCCGATGTGAACGCTTTAACGTTGGAGGGAGGCATCAGAGAACAGGTGGACATCAAGAGAGGGCTCGTGAAGAGGTACTGTTCGTGTGTATGTACTGAACATCCATCCATGATAGCAGGATGGAGAGGGGAAAATTGTCCGATCGTGGTCGTTGTTCGGAGGGGGTGAGTGACCGGATGGCCCATTCTCGAGGCGACCGTGTACCGGACACGGCGAGGGCCGAAAATTCTGGCAATGGTGGGTTATCAGAGGTGACGATCGCCGGAGAGGAAGAGGACCCTGTCTTGGGAAGAGGGTTCCGAGGGAAACCTTTGGCACGCGGTATAGGGCGACCGAGGAATAAAATTCCAAACGAGGAGCGCACAGCGAGAACGATCAAACCGGTCGAAAGTGTAGAAAAACTTGAAGAACTGACCTTCGTCTGAGTTTATATAACGGAAGCTGCGCATGCGCAGTGGGTCGCGACACCGGACGAACCAAGAGCTTTAATCTCTAGACTGCACAGCAAAGACAGAAGGAGAATGATAAAAAAAAAATCAGGTAATTGATATTTTCATGGCACATAGAACGGATTTTTAGCAATGGATTGACAAACGGGAAGTAAATAGACCTTTGGGGCCATACTTGATGTGGTGTATTGAGAAAAATGGTGTTGGGAGGAACTAAGGCCAGAGAATACCGAGGTTAGTAACGCAGTGAGTTATTCATCCAAGGTTCAGCATCCCCGCCCGTGCGTTTTCTTTTTAATCTCTGTAAAAAAAGTTTTAAAATATAAATAAATGATAAAAAAAAGTCCGTCCGCTCGATAATTGTGGTATGGTAGGCTTTCGGCGGTTTTCGTCGCCTGCCAAACATTTTGCACTACCCGGGGCCTTGTGGTGTTCGCCACGTCCCGAGTGTGGTTCTTTTTCCTATGTACGGGAACTCTATTTCGTGGCAGAATCTCGTTTTCCTGCGTTTGCTCCGCTAAGAGATTTTTTGGGGGTAACTCCCTGGCCTCCAGAGTTTACAATTTGGTTGCTTTTCGCAAATCCAATCCACTAGCAACCTTGCCCCGCACAGACAACTCTGATCTAGCCACGATTGCCTGCTGCAGTGCTGCCAAAGCCCTGTGCCGACAGCCTCAAATCCACTACTCACCACTTTTCAGTTTTCTCACTTTCAGCGCCAATGTGAGAAAAGTTCGTTCCTGTGCCGCTATATGCCGGCACCGACGCTGCAGGCAGCGAAGCGACCACCAATGAACGAGCTGTCACAGACTGAGCGAAGAACATCGCCAATTGGACTTGCAACGCTGCGAAGCCTCCAGCACTTCCACAACCTCTGACCTTCCATTTAATTCCTACTATAGCCAAAATAAATTTATGACCAGATAAGACAGCTACGTTACCACATGCCCGACGCTTCAAAACCGTAGGTTAAGCAGCCAACAGTAACGTCACTTAAATTTTACTCAATGTGAAAACTTCATGCAAAAGGCTACGATGACTTTTGGCTCAAAGTCGCCAAAGTGTAGCATCTTAGACCAGCCAGGAATTTTTAAAAATTACTTAAAAAAAAATTCTACCAAACCAGAGAATTGGAGATGCATGAAATATGGGGGAATATTTTTTTTTTTAATTGCCGAAAAATGTCAAACGTTTCTGCTTCAACGTTGCAAAGTGACAACAGCGGTTTAGAAAGGAAAATACGGTCAGGGTTTTCGCGTGGCCAAAATAGGCCAGCAACATGCCGTAAGCCTAGAGCGCAAGAACGCTGGCGAAGAACATGGAGAAGGAAGCAGCGCCAGCATTCAAGACGCATACAACATGCTACGCGTAAGTCTAAAAACGTGACTTAAACTTGAAAAAGCAATCTATTCAATAAGAACGAAGCAGAAACATGCCCACAAACAAAATAAAAGATGATCGACCAAAATCAACAACCGAAAAGATGATCTAAGAGATCATGCAAAAAGTAGGCCTAACGCATTCGGGTTAGGTCTAACCCCCACAGGTTAACTTACAAAAAAATACTTCAAGTCAGCAGATTCAGCAAAAATACACATCCTTCTCTTCCAAACATGCAGGATGAACATCCAGCATAGGGGTGTTTTCAAACTAGTAAAGGGCGGGAATTCCCTGGACCCCAGGGCTTCTCGTTTTCTATACTTTCTTTTGGGTAGCCGTGGCAAACCACAAGAAAAGCAGGACACAAGTTCCCATGCATCCATCTGGTACAAGTACCCGAAACGAAAGAGGATTGATGGCTGTTGTTGCATTGTGGTAGACAACAATGGCAGTTGGGCTACCTCATTGTATTGTTGGTTTTAAACTACTAAAGGGGTTTAAAAATTCGGGTAAGAAAAGCAAATCTAAATGATTTTAGCACATACTGAAGGTTAGTATTTTGCAGATAGTTAGAAATGTAGTGGTGTGGTAGGTATAAAAATCACTAAGACTTCTCTACAGACTTCTCAAAACCCACTTCAACTCTTATTTACTCATAGAAAGAAATATGTTCAAGTGCGACATGTTGGTTAAGTCGACTTCCTATTCTTTGTCTTGACACGTACCATGTCAGCAATCAGTTTGATAAAAAAAAAAACACTTGAACCATGCCCTAATTACCACAAATACAAAATCTTCCCCCCCTTCGTAAATATTGACTCTTCCCTAATAGGAATAAACCCAGGTTTCATTACCAGTTTGGCTGAACCGGTTTCAAGGACTTATAAGGACTTCGTAAGAACCAAGTCTCACGAAATGCAAGTACCTTTTGCGGAATTACAAAGTATTAAAAAGGACTAACAAAGGCCACGAAAAGAAATGAGTTGATTCTTGGGCTTCCAAAAAGGGCAGGCTCACTTAATGTCCTTTTTGTTGCCCCAATATTTCATTATTTATTTCTTCAAAGAGGCCTATAGTTTGGAGTTTGAAATGAAAAACAGTATTAAAAAATATTATAAAAATCCATATGTTAAAAAGCTGCAATTGCTTGTGCATGAGAGCATAATCTTCAAGCAAAAGTTAGTTAAATACCGGTACCCATTTTCCTGGAATTTATGCCTAGGACAGAAAAAAATACTACCCGACATTAAGAAGCAATACTACACAACTTGCGGTCAAAATCGACGATTTCACTAGTGGTGAATTGGACCATGGCAAGCTTACTTGCCCCAAAATTCCTGCCAATAAAGCAGCACCAACTTACGTATGTAATACTGAATACGGCAAGCTAACTTGAACAAATTTCTTATTAAAATGAAAGATTGGTAGGCTTTTCACATTGCCACACAACGGTTGCCTAGATATTTTTAACAAATTGCCAACCGCTTTACAAACTTATCCTTGAAGGCTTTTTCGCATTTCATCTCGTATTTTAAGAAAATAAATTTGAAATGATAATAACAAAACTGGCTACAGAGGCTGAATTAGATTGGTACATGGACATTTAAAAAGGACTTTCAAGGACCAAGTACTGGTTTTTACATTTTTTAAGGACTTGTAAGGTCTCACAAATGACAAAATGAAAAATAAGGACTTAGTCTAAGGAATAAGGAATAAGGTTTGTAAGCACGGGTACGAACCCTGTAAACCTGTTTAAACCAATTATAGTGAGAGTCGATTTGTTTCCTCTTGCGAATACAGAGATCGGTATGGCTACTAATTGTCTAACACGTGTGAAGAATTACCCCTCTTAAGAATACAATCCTAACACCCAAATGATTTCTTGGCCGCGGTTCTACGACGCGTATGCAACCGTAAAACCAGTGATCGCTTGCATTTCTACCTTTTGATCAACTGCGTTGGATGGCATGACGGCGCACACCTCTCAATTAAATACGAGCCCACTACGATTCTTCAATCGGTTTCATTTTAAACTGTAAGTTTAATTAGAACACTAGTGAACTGAATCAACATTAAAAATGAAAATTTTAACTTGTTAAAATTAGTTTTTACTATCATAAAAATACTTACCTCCAGTCTACATGCTAAATTCGTTTAATTTTGCTTTTCCCATGCTCAACCACCCATAAATCCTGAATTTATGACTTTCAACGTCAGTTGCCCTCTTTTCCCGCTAGGCGCGCTACCAGCGCTGGCGCTGCAGCCGCCTGCCTCGTGGGGAAAACCCCATTCGCTTTTTGAACCTTTCTTGTTCGTTAGCGGGGAGGCAGGGCGGGTTCTACTGGAGGTAAGTATTTTTATGATAGTAAAAACTAATTTTAACAAGTTAAAATTTTCATTTCTTACTATCTGCAAAATACTTACCTCCAGTCTACATGCTGACTTTGTCGGAAAGGCGGCGGGCAACTAACGAGAAGGGGTAAGTACAAAGTAAAATTTTTTCACTAAGTCCAATAACCTTACTCAGTCAACTCACCTCATGTGTTGTCTGGATGTTCGAGTCTCCTCCCTCCTTCATTCTTTGGTTGTCGGCGTTATGGTTTTTCTGCCTGCCGAAATTATGTGATGTGGCTGTCGTCTGGTGTGCGCTTCTCTCTCGTGTCCGCAATTCTCAGAGCGCACTGCCAACATCCTATCCACCTGTGTCCGTCTGTCACTGAACGGTCTTCCGCACTGTCGTCTGCCGGTTTTGTTTTGACCCGGCGACCACGTGCTGTTCGACAACGCCACGTCCACTCTCACCGCAGGTTTCCCTCAGATAATGCTTAATGAAGGTGTTCCTGCTCCTCCACGATCCCGCTGCTACGACTTCGTCTAACGGGGTCCCGCATCCGTATGCCCACGAGGCCGATAGTGCCCTGAGTTCATGTGCCCGAATCGTACTTGGGACGTCCGGGTGTTCCGGGCTCAGTTCGTACGCCCTCTTGATCACCTGGCATATCCAGCTTCCAAGTTTAAAGGGGGTTACCCTCTTGTTTAATACTTCGCCTGAAGCCGAGTCGACGTCGAGAAACAGCGGTGTGTAACCCGTTCTTTGTCTTACTGCCTGCAATGATGTTGAAGTCTTGTCAATGTAGTATCGGAGCGCTCTTATTGGGCATTGTGGTTCGCTGCTCCGTTCTCCAGACTTCTTCGTCCCCAAGGCGTGGATCACAACGGGTTTCTGTGCTACGTCCGGTCTGGAATTCTTCGCCTGGAAACAAGCCGGGAAGACCAGAGAGACTGAGGACCAGTCCCTGGCGAAACGAAGGAACCCATCGTCTCTTGCGAAGGCTGCTAACTCGCTTTGGCGTGCTGCCGACGCCAGTGCCACTAAAAACACCGTCTTCTGAGTAAGAAGCATGGCATTCGCACCATGGAGTGGTTCATAAGGTGGTTTTGTCAAACTATCCAACACAAGAGGGAGATTCCATGTAGGGAACAACTTCTTCGTCCTCGGTCTCGCTTTCTCGAATGATGAGATCATTTGCGAGATCCTAGGGTCCGCTCCGACGGACGACTTGCCTAAGCAGGTCAGCACGGAGTTTACTGCTGCCCGATAACCCTTGATGGAAGTTGGGGAAAGGCCCTTTTGAAACAGTTCTTCCAGGAATTGTGACCATGCCACCACCGGGGGGTCACATGGGTCACAGCCTTGTTCAGTCGCCCACTTGAACCAGCGTCTCCATTTGCTTTCATACATCTTAACTGTCGAGCTCCGGACGCACTGAAGGAGTCTGTTCGTGACCTCCTCTGAGAAACCTTCACGCGTCAGGTGTCCCCTTAAAGTCTCCACCCGTGAAGATGAAGCACCTCTGGGGACGGGTGGATCGTCCTCCCGCGGTTTTGAGACAGGAATCGGGGGGTTACTGGGAGATGAATCGGATCTTCTTTCGCCAGTTCTAGTAGGTCTGGGAACCACGTCGCGGCTGGCCACAACGGTGCAACAAGAATGTATGAACCTGAATCCTCTCTGATCTTGTTCAGAACGAGTTGGAGAAGGCAGAAAGGTGGGAACGCGTAAGCATCCATCCCTTTCCATGGAATGGAAAAAGCATCTGTCGCCCATGCTAGATGGTCCGGGAAGGGGGACACAAAGTTCCTCAACTGCGAGTTGTTTCTTGTTGCGAATAGGTCGACCATCGGGGTTCCCCATGTTGCAAAAAGACCAAGACACACATTTGGGTCGAGTTTCCATTCCGTTGTTGGCATTTCGTTCTTCCTGGAGAGCTCGTCGGCCCAAACATTGAGCCTCCCTGGAATGTGTCTGGGAATCAGAGTGATCCTGAAGTCCTCGCAGAGTTGCATTAGTAGCGACGTCTCCTGCATCAAGGTTTTGGAGTGTGTCCCCCCTCCCCGACGGATGTAGGCTACCGCTGTAGAGTTGTCGGACATCACACCGATGTTCATTCCCGAGATTTCCTTTTTCCAACAGTGAACTGCGTTCCTGACAGCCCTCAATTCCAACACGTTGATGTGTAGACCGCATTCCGCTGGCGTCCAAATTCCTGCCACTGTCCAATCTCCTAGATGGGCTCCCCACCCTGTGGATGACGCATCCGAGAATAGGAGTAACTCCGGACGTTCTTCCTTCAAAGGTACACCCACCTGGAGGTTTTCCTCTGACATCCACCATGTCATGTCTGGGAATTCGTGAAGGAGTATCACGTCGTTCCAAGACTGCCTTGGGTTCCATTCTTCTTTTCTGAACCAGTGGATGGGTTTCACTCTCCACCGGCCCAGTGGCACCAATGTTGCATTGGAATCTAACATACCGATTGTCGATGCGAGTTCCTTTGCTGACGTTTCCGTCCTGGTGTGGAGGTTCCGTAGTGAGGCTACTGTTTTCTCCACTCTCTCTTGTGAGGGCCGGACCTTGCACGTTACCAAGTTGAAATCTACCCCGAGGAACACGAAAAATTGGCTGGGGGTAAGTCTTGACTTTTTCCAGTTTATCCCCAGTCCGAGCGCATGAAACAACTGCACGCACCTGTTCATCTGGACAATAAGCACGTTCGGCGACAGGTGGCGGAGTAGCCAATCGTCCAAGTACGCGTGTACTTTTATCATCTCCTGGTGAAGTGTCGCGAGAACAGGACGCAGGATCCGGGTGAAGACTTGCGGCGCTGTAGACAACCCGAATGGCAGGGTTGTAAATTGAAACGATGTTCCTTCGCACAGGAACCGGAAGAGGTGTCGAACTGCGGGGTGTAGTGGTACGTGGAGGTACGCGTCTTCGAGGTCTAGAGAGACCGTGTATTCCTTGCTCCGCAGTGCCTCGCGAATCCTCCCGATCGTCTCCATCTTGAATTTCTCTTTCAGGATATGGCGATTCAGCAGACGAAGGTTGAAAATCAGCCGGGTCCCCCCGCCTTTCTTCGGGATGACCCTCACCGGGCTCCAGAAGCCTTTGGAACCTGGAGGAGATTCTTCGATGGCCCCTTTCAGAAGAAGCTTCTCCACCTCCATGCGGAGTTCCGGGGTCTTGACGGTCTGACACGCCATCCCAGGCGCCTTGTCGGAGAGCCTTGGAGACGAGCTTAGGGGGGGGTGATACCCGAACTTGATTGTGTCCAGGATGAATGCATCGTCCGTAATCCTCTCCCAGTTGCTGAGGTGTTTCGCCAGTCTCCCCCCCCCACCTGACAGTGAGTGGGGAGAGACTGCCCGGGGTGGGCGTCAAGGTTTGCTGCTGGCTCTCCTCCCTCTCCCTCGGGACGCGCCTCTACCTCTCTGTCTCCCTCCTTGTCCTCTGCTTCTCTGTTGCCCGGGATTGTCTCGAAAGGGCTGCAGGTCCGTTCTCCTCTCACCTCTCCCAAAGCCCCTCTCCTTACCATCTTGGGTGTAGTGCGGGTAGTTGGGAAAATTCCTGCTTGAAGGCCTGGTCCTCATTCGATTCCCTCTGGTGCCCGAAGTCCCCGCGTGGGGTGGTCTGGTCTTCTCTTTCAGTTCTGGTGCCAGTTGAAGTAGTTTTCCTCCGAACACCTCCGTCGACCCGTGAATTGGTGTCAACCGTAACTGGCCGGCAACGTCCGTGGGGATGTTTGACGCCGTTTCGAGCAGTGCATCCCTCTTCCGAAACACAGAGTTTAAAAGGAGCCGCGATGACCAGTTCAGGCTGTCCCGTTGGAACGACGAGGCCCGTTTCATCATATGAAGACACTCCTTTACAGTTTGATTTTCCCTGAGAGAGGGTACTTCAGTTACGAGGTTCTTGAGAGCTGCCGTAGATGCGGAGTAGGCAAGTTCCGCATGCGAGTTAGCGCGAATGCTGCAACGTAGGAGTATCTCGTCCTCGTCGAATTGTTGCATTGGTGTGCGGATGAACTGCGGGGTCCGAATGGTAGAGTCCAACTCAAGGTTCATTTTCTCTGGGAAGTACTCCGCCTCAGGGAACGTAGAATACCGCTTCTTGGATGGGGCACCTTTTCCCGTCGACCTGAAGAAGAATTTTGTCATAGCCGGATCGTGGGGGGGAAGAGGTTTTGAAATCGAAATTGGTTGTCCGCCCTTCCGCGTGAGAGATTCCGCGTTTAGCAACTGGCGGAAACCAACCGCCGATTGAGGAAGGTGGAGGGGCGGGTCCTTGGTCGCCCCCGAATTCGCGAGTGTTTCGAGCGGCGGGTCCTCCAGATTAAGTTCCACTGGGGTCGCTTCCTTGCAGAACCTGGTTTCTTTAAGGTGTTTGTGCACGAAACCAGCGAATTGTTTCCAATGGATGAGGCCAGGTCCTTCCTCGAAGGGGTCGTCGTTGTCGGTCGATTCCGAAGTTGGGGGGGGGGGGGGGGGCGGGCCCGTGCCTCGACTGATTCTTGCCATTGTCTTTCTTGATCACGTTGTTCATCCCCAAAGCTTTTCTCTTCCATGAACACGTTATCTTCATGGAACACCACCTTCCTCCGTTTTGCCTCCGGCGACAGGGAACCACGACCGTATTCCCGTTTGCGTGTAGCAGAGCCACTCCTAGCAAGGTGTTCTTGGTAGTAAAACTGGTCGTCCTCATAATCGCCTTCCATGTCTTCGTCAGAAAATTCCTGTTCCCTGACAAGGGGAAGGACCGCCCTAACCGGTGAAAATTGGTGATCTGTTTTGTGAAGTCCGGTAAAATCCGGGGATGTCCGGCGATGTCCGGAGAAGCCCGGTGAACGATCGCGAACTGGCGAACTGCGATCCTTCTCGCTGTACATAGATTGACGTCGGGTTGGCAGATGTTCGCAAGGTTCCTGGCCAGTACTAAATGCATGTGAGCTGCGATCCGCCTGTGAACTGCGATCGATGTGCGGCCTGCGATCGTCGTGTGAACTGCGATGGCCGTGTGAACTGCGATCGCCGTGCGAACTGCGATCGCCGTGCGAACTGTGATCGCCGTGCGAACTGCGATCGCCGTGCGAACTGCGACCGCCGTGCGGACTGCGATCCCTAGGATGACCGCGATCCGCCAAACCAGATTCAGTTCGATGTGGGCTGCGATCGCGATCGCTGCGAACTGGCGAACCGCGATGATAGATCGCCTTGTTGAGCACGGGATCCACCGTGTCGGAAACTAACTCCATACTACACGCCCTCCCGCTAACCCTTTTCTCGGGCGCGGGCAGGGCCTTGTTTGACCCGTGCCTTTTAACCTCACGTTGGACCTCCTTTTCATTGAGTGTTGAACGTGTCTCCTTCATTTTTGGCACATTTTTATCCTGTCCGCTAACCCTTTTCTCGGGCGCGGACGGATTGGTCAAACTTTTGGGCTTGGAATTATCGTGTCCGCTAGCCCTTTTCTCGGGTGCTGACAGATCGCCCTTTTTAACAGTGTTCTTAGAATGTTTACCTTCCCCTTTTTCCTTTCGTGACAATGAAACTGCACTGTGGTGGGCTGGATTGTCCTTTGAACCAGCCTCCGTCTTCCCGTCGCGCGGCCTCGGCTTACCCTGTAGCGCACTGCCCGGCGAACCACTCGTCCGGATCGCCGGCGAACCCTTGCTGATCGCCGGCGAACCCTTTGTCTCGCGCTCGTCAAGACATTTGACCGGCACTGCGGTGGATCTCTCTACGTGAATTGATAAGTCACTGTTCAGGAGAACATTCTGCTCACCATATTCCTTAATTTGTGTGTCCGAAATTGGTTCCGCAATCACACTTGCAGCACTGGCACCAAAATTGCTTGAAAAACCTTGTTGAGCTATCAACGCGTTCACCGTCGATACGAGTCCCGCGATGGATCCTAACACCTCACCTCGAAACTCCCCAATTTTCGTGTCCACGTGAGATAGTACCGTAGTGCTCACTTTATGTAAAACTTTGTCCTCCAATTCGGCCGTCCGATCCGAGACGATCGATTTCGCCGTGTCACGGGCCGCCGTCACCATAGCCCCCAACGAACCATGCGGGTAAACAGAACTTTCGCCGAGTGGAAAACCGTCAAATTCCGATGACGAATCGGTTGCACTCACGACTAATTCTTCAATAAAAATCGGCGCCTGAGGGTCCTTGGCCATTTCCGCAAGTCTCCGATCGAGGGAAAATTGTTCTTTCTTTTGCTTCTGCTTTACTTGCGCGAGTTTTTTGTCAGAGCGTTTCCATGTCCACAAAATGCGCTTCACTGAGGTCGGGTCGTGAGCTTCGCAAATATTGCATTTTTCGTCACAGAAATCACAAATCCTACACCTCCTGCATAAAGGATGGAGATCCATAGGTGTTTTCTGGTGCGTGCACGAAGCGAAATCACCATCCTTAAGTAGTTCATTAATCCTAGCAAGTTCGTCCTCACTATTGTGGTCGGCCATTTTTGTAGGGAAGAAGACGCACGACTTCACTCGTGCGTGCTCAAAAACGAATGGGGTTTTCCCCACGAGGCAGGCGGCTGCAGCGCCAGCGCTGGTAGCGCGCCTAGCGGGAAAAGAGGGCAACTGACGTTGAAAGTCATAAATTCAGGATTTATGGGTGGTTGAGCATGGGAAAAGCAAAATTAAACGAATTTAGCATGTAGACTGGAGGTAAGTATTTTGCAGATAGTAAGAAATATTCAGCACCGTTTGGCAGTTTTACGATACAGGAAGCGAAGCCTCCAAACCATTTAGTATCGGCGTTTTGAACATTTCGTTTATCCGACTGCTACGTTGCCACATCGCACCGCTAATAAGGATGAAATATCTAGATAGCACAGTCATTGACCAAAAGTATTTTTATGAATTTGCTCCCTCCTCCCCTTCCCTGACAAAAAAAAAAAAAATGTCATACAGTAGAAGTTGATTTAAATATTTCTCCTCCCCTCCAAAAAAAAAGTACTAAGCATTAAGTCATGAACGAATGTCCAAACAAGAAGCCAAAGTCTACGCTAATTTCGCATGCTGACATGACTATATAAGCTTGTTATCCAGTTCGTACGTTACGAGATCAGAGGAGCCGCGTGCTTACGTCAGTGATCTGTGCAATAATTTTTCGGTCATTGGTTGGTTGGTGGTGACGTCAGCCGCTGACGAAGGCTATATAGTTTCCGGTCATTGGTCGTGGACGGATGGATGACTTCAGTCAGCCGAAGAAAAAAAAAAGAACGCCATCCGTTTGCAACAAACAAAAACCTTTGATTATTTCTAGTGTACGATTTCCCTGGCGGAATCGATCCATTTTCGAACTTAGACCTAGAAATGTGCCACAGAATCTGTGTGCAAAATGTGACAACATCCGATAATTCGTTAAAACGCAATACTGCGAACACACAGACACCCAGACAGACAGACAGACAGACAGACAAACCGTTAGCATAAGAGTCTAATCGACTCTAATAATCCAGCATTGCCAGTGTTTTTTTTTTTGTGTGAGTAAAACATCAAAATTCCATGTTGGTCTGGTTAATTTTTGTTTCTATTGCCTATTGCAAAAATACATTACCCAATTTATTAGCATTCTCCTTCTCTAATGCTGTTTCTACTAGAGATAAAACGAGTTGTTCCGGTTAGCTTAGCTACTGCTGTAACGGCGGGTGCTACGACGGGGTAGGTGCTTGTAGCATCGCCGGTCGCCTGGTGTAACTGGATCTTCCTTATTATCACTCTGGTTTGACTTTTAGTACTTTTTGGTTATAACAGCACAACTGATACAGTCCCGGTGTAGAGAATGGAGCTACGATGTCCTAATAATGTAGGCTATCTAGTAATAATAAGCGGTAACGCTGCCACCAAGGTGGGAATTAGGCTAGTTAAGTTAAATTTGAAGAGAATTGTCTTAAATACTAACTTCTAGCGAACAACGAACGAATAAACTGTCGGATGTTTAAAACTCCAGGTTTTTATTTAAACAAACATGTTAAAATAACCGCACTTTACATTTGGCAAAATTTACAACTTAAGATTAGTTTATAAATGACATGGGGAATTTACATTAAATTCAACTTGAACAAACGCTATGTTCACAAAACAATTTCAAATTAGAAACTGAGTTTTTAGGCAACGGGGATTTCGCAAAAGAGCCCTCTAAATTACGAACAGTCTCGACTGTGTAGTAATAGACTTGTCTACAGCTATGTTTTAAAAGGGAACACCCAGTTAATCAAACCGTACCCATCAGAATATCACGTTAGAAAAGGATGTACACTCCATGAAGTACCGCGCTTCTGCAAATCTAACTGACCCGACGGCCTTTGTTTACATTAAAGTTGCATTAATGAAACTGTGAAAATAAAGCTGGTTTTTAGTAAGGGACTGTGAACCCTTAAGTTATGGCTGTTAACGTGCGAAAATGCCGTTTGGCTTAACGCACCATAAGTTTAACAGCAAAGCAACGAGGTTAAGTTTAAAATTAAACTATAAATTTTGACGTGTAAGTCCAAAAGTTAAATTTTCAATCTAAACTAAGTTGCATACGAACCACTACCTTAGCCCGGCATGGCAACATCGGACCGTGGCATCTCCACTCCCGACCGGCGCAGCGACCTCTAGCTTTGAGAATCCTGAGCTGTGCTAACGAAACTCTACTGTGTCTGGGTTTTTATGCCTTCTGCTTGGCAGGCAGGAAGAGGGTTAGCGCGGTCCTGTAGGAGAGCGACGGAGGGGGTGAGTGGTGAAGAGTTGGACGCTTGGAGGAGGAGAGATCGACCAAAACCGGCCGAGCTGGCACTACCGGAAGACGGCCATGACAGCGCGGACGGGCAGGGTAGCTGAGCGCTCTCAATGCGTGGGGAGTTGACTCCGTGTATTTACATTGCTTACAGAAGGAGCTGAGTCAACAAAGGATTTTTTTTTAACGGCTTTTGAAATGATTAGAGGCCTGGCATGAGTGCAGTGAGGTTAAAACTCGTAAACAACGTGAATTTAGGCCTATAAAAATAAACTACGATGTTATGCATCGCAACTGAAAAAGGAGGGGGGAGGGGAACGAAGTGTATTGCCCAGAATAAGTATTCGACTTTGGGAAACGGATTGCTATATACAAGGCATGATTTTATTGAAGGAAAGCTAGTTTGTTTTCGTTTTTAGAGGTTTGCTACGGTCGGAGTTTGGATGGAGATGCTGTAAAAAAAATAAACATAAAATCATACACTGGGTCCGTAAAAATAAACATAAAAGTTCGAGCTCCGGTAGGGTTCATAGCAAGAAGTTAAGTTTACCAAAGTGCATTAAGTGCAAAAATCAAAAGATTAAATATACCAGCTAGTTTCAATAGGCTATAATCGCAGGTTAGGTTAGTTTTAAAAGTTATTTGTAGAAATGGACAAGTGGTTTGAACGTTGGACATTTTTCATGAATAAACAAAGTCGTCACCTGTTACAAATAAAAAATATCGTGTGTTGTGATCTAAAACGTAACTAAGCTGGTGGTGTTTCGGCTTTATGCCTAAGAGAAAAAATATACATTATTTACATTTCTAAAGTGGAATCGCCATAAAGACGATTTTCTTCCGGTGTGGAAGAATTCTGCCCTCAGGTTTTTTTCTTCGGTGGTGTTGAGGTGTCCTCACTACGAGCGTCTGATACGAGACCGCGTTTACACGCCCCCACACGGAGGAAATTATTCGGGGTTCCTGTCGAACCCCAAATAAATGCTACAACAGAAAGGTTAGTGCGCACAAGATATGCCAAAAACAAGACTGCCAAGCCATGTAAATAAATTGCATAAATTAACGCACCAAGGAATACACCTTCTGAGAAATACATCTCCCGTGAAATACATCACCACAAGTTATAAGAATACACTGTATACAAAAAATAAAAATTGCCATTTTATATTTTTGGGGGACTGACGTTTTTGTGGCTCAAGACATTTTTGTAAATAAAAATTACAAGTTTAAAGGGACACTATTTGCAAAAATTAACTTAGTGCTGTCCGCGCTGCTTGTTGCAGGAAATTTGTACAGGCCACAAAGAAAACTGGAGCAAAAGACAAGTTATATAAAAAAAACACAATTTTTGACCATAAAGAGTTACAGTTTTAAGAGTTTTTGTAGCTGTTAATTCAAATGAGATGATCGCAACATTTAATGCTCTAACCAGTCAGCAGTGCACAGAAAGTTATTTTATTTATCTGGGAAAACCTCGAAAAAAAAACCCTGGTCGCACTCCTCATGACCTAGCTTGCGATAAGGATCGGAATAGAGGGTACTATGAGCGCATGCGCAACTATCAGCTCTATTTAAAGTTAACAGACTACCACTGGAGTGGTTTAAGGTTACAAAACAACTTGTTTTACATAAAATTTGTTTACACTGAAGGGTTTAGAGATGGAACCCATAACTTAAACATATTATACAACACTGTGAGGTTTTATGGATAATAACGCAACAACCTTTTGACGACAGAGTTGGCCTTTTGCACTCAGAGGTGAGACAGACAATTTTTTTGCAGGAAAAATGTTTCGTAAAAACCTTAAGAAGGGCCAACCGGGAACAAGTTGCAACCCCCGTAGAATATTCCTAATGAATATTTAATTAGTGTCGTTACAATCTTTGACAATATTCTCCCACAAAGGGAGACATTGATAGTGACAAAAAGAGTAAAACGTAGGCACTTAAAATTTAGGTGTAGAGTTCCGAAATGGGAAAATAGCTGAAAGTTCCTTTTGGTGCGGTTGCACTTTCAATATACCACTTAACAAAATTTTAAAGATAAAAATAAATTTCCAGTCAATTTGTACTGAAAATGACGTGTTTTAACAATTAATGTTTAAACAAAATACCTGCTGAGAGTATCAGCATTCATTACACAACTATCCACGTTTGTTCAATGAAGCAGTTTAAAGTTTGCAGACTTTAAAGCAATAAACACGATTTTAGCGTTTTTAGGTTAGGTGCTCATAGATGTAGCCACTTTTGTAGCGGCGTACAATTATTATTTAAAAAAAACTTGAAAGGGAAACTAGTTTGTTAGGTTTCCGGTTTTTAGTGTAGAAAAAAATTCAACTTGTAAAAAATTTACACACTACTAGGGTTAAACTGGGTGGTTTGCACCAGCTTGCACAAAAACTACTTTTTTAGGGAAAAAACCACTCAAGTTTTAGTTGTTCAGTTTGGAGACCATTTAAAGGTTTTACTTTTTACTCCCTACTGGTAAAATTACATTTTAACTTTCGGTTAGGTTAGCATTACAAACTTCATTTCAACTGAAAAGCAATTATTTAGTTTAAAGAGTCATAATTGTGGTGATCAAGCACAAAAATTTTATCTTTTTACCCAAGATAAAAGTTTAACAACAAAACATCGGGTCCTAGTGTAAAAAGGATCAGAAAAAAAACTGCATTTAAGTTTTCACTACTGGCATACCAATTTAATTTGGTTTAAAATCAGTCTAGCTGTCTTTACTAACTTTTAGGTTAGGGGACGATTTATTTTGTGACACAAGCCAACTTGAGAAGCTGGTTTCGTTTACTTTTGGCCAACTGGACATGAACACACTGTGGCTCACATCATTATCTGAGAAACTGCGTATTAGTTTACATCTTGGAGGTGCTATGACCTCATGGCGACACTGTAGCCTATCGAGGATCGTTAGGGCGTGGACGGTTTCCACTTGTTGCTGTGTTACTTGGCGCTGGCCAGAGGAATTTTTAATGAGATCCCTCCTATCCCAAACTTTTGTATTTGGCGACCGAACGATGATTGGTTGCCGTTCGTTAGGCGTCTGAGAGTCTCGCGACGCTTGGGACTTGACCACTCCCGTGGGGCTGGGCGGGGTCTGTTTACGTGAGCGCTTTTTGGATTGACGCGCTCGGGGGGCTGACATTTGCAGCGTTGGGGGCAGAAACTCGAGGCTGGTTTAACAAATTAATCCCTGGTACACCCAAAACCACATCGAAAATAGGCCTAGATGCATTCGAAACGCAAGCTACTGTTTTTAACACTGCTCCGTTCGTTAATTTTAAACCTAGGTTTACCTGTTCTAACACAACGATGTCGTTGCTTAAGATAGTTTGGCATCTGCTTTTTTGCTTTAGGCGTGGCCAAGCTTTGGCCAGTTTAGCACTGACGATTGAAACTGAGCTCCCGGAATCGCACAAAACTTTAACGTTACGTTTTCCTCCGCTAGCATCTATAGTGCTGGATTTTAAAATAGTTAGGGCATCTTTCCCCACGAGAAAGCATGCATTAGCGGATGCCGAAGCTTTGTTAAGTTCGGGGCAGCGATTGCGGAGGTGCGAGGCCGAGCCGCATTCGTAACACGTTCTAACATTGTTAGATTTTACATTGTCGGTGTTGTCAGAGTTAGCATCAGAGCTAATTACACTATCACTGCTATTATTAGTCCCAACCGGGTTAGCTAATACATTTCGAGTTTGTTTGTTTTGTTTAGAAAAGACTTTAGAAGTCTGACTAGACGACGGAGCACTAGCGGGTGCCTTCCCTGTTTTAAGGGCCATGTCGGCAGAAATTTGTTTATTTCTGGTTGTAAACTCGTCACAGAGTTTGGTGGCTTCAGTTAACGTACCAAGTTTAATTTGGTCCGGCAACCACTTGCGCAGTGCAATAGGGCATGATTTGGTAAATTGTTCAAGCAAGACTAAATTAGCTAACTTGTCATGGCTGCTATTCACTTCAGCTAGGGACACCTATCTTGAAAATAGGATTTCGAGTGCGAACGCATGTTCGTGGAACAATTGTTCGGGCCACGTTCAAGTGAACGAAACTGGGCTTGTACGGCTTCCTTAGTTTGCACAAACCTTTCTAGTAACCTGATTTTGACCAACTCATAATCATGCATTTCTAGGATCGACATTTGATCACATACTTTAATCAAAACTTCACCGAGAAGGGGCTGTAGTCCGACGACCCATTCTGTTTTATCAATTCTTTGCGTCTCCATAGTTTTCTCAAAAATCTTAAAAAAACTATTAATTTCCGATTCGGAAGTTCATCTATTTACAAGTCTGACAGCGTCAGTAATTTTACCAGCTTTGTTTACAGTGACACTGGGGTTAGAAGGGGTAACGGTACCACTACTAGGGTTTGCACTACCATTATTAAGATTTGCAGCCGTTAGCCTTGCTAGTTCGATCTGCTTATCTAATTTTAATAATTCCCGAGCACTAGCGCGTTCGCTAATTTGTGCCTCTTGCGCCTTCAATTGAGCGTCTCGATCCCTTATTTGGGCCTCTTGGTCTCGTAATGCTAGTTTGTGAGCCATGCGTTTGTTTGCCGTGGCTAATTCGACGGCTTTCAACCTTAATTCTTCGGTTTTAAGGGCGAGCTCTTGCTCCTTGGTTGCTATTTCTTTCTTTTGTAGAAGGTAACTTATCTTTTTTCTATAGCCGGGGCTAGTTCGTCAGAAAGATCGGTTAAAGAAATCCTTTCTTCCTTAACGGCATTTTGCAAGATCGTTACTGACTCGTGTAGGGTTTCGCACACGGTTAGGCCTAATTTAGTACAGGCATTTTTAAGGTCTTTATACTGTATGTCTTTAATGACACCTTGAAAATCGTCCATGTTGGACATTTTTAACTTTAAGCTTCAAAATAAAACTCTTATAAATGAAACTTCATTAAAATGCAGCCGCAAATTAATTTTACATTAAATTGAGCAGAGCGAGTTACTAAAAACACTTCTCTCCCAACTTCGGTAGGCTTTAGCAAGAAATACGATAATTTTAACAGGTAAAATTAGTTTTTACTAGCCTAAAATACTTACCTTCAGTAATTATGCTAAAATCACTATTTTACGCTTTCGCTGCTTATTTTTAAAATAAAAATCCCCATTTTTATGTTTCCCTTTAAACTTCTCTCCACTACCGCCTGGCGCGCTACCCCTCCTTTCCAAGGTCGGCGCCATCTTGTCTGATCCCATCATCACTTTTTGAACTCTCCGGTTCAGTGAATGCGGGGAGGCGGGTTGGGTTCTTACTGAAGGTAAGTATTTTAGGCTAGTAAAAACTAATTTTACCTGTTAAAATTATCGTTTCTTACTACCTGCAAATACTTACCTTCAGTAATTATGCTGAATTTGTCATTCAGGTGGTGGGGTTATCCCCCACTGAACCCAGGAGATACATATTCACACAAGCAAGACAGACAATTCCTGACTCAGGGAAGTTTACCCACTTACAAACGAGGGGCACCTCCTCATCGTCTCCTCCACCACCTCAGAACGTCTGTCCTGTTACTACACGACGCCTGATGGCGGTCTCCCCATTCGACCCTACTAGTTTCACAGAGGTAATGTTTAATGAATTTGTGCTGGTGGTTCCACGAGCATGCAGATACAATCTCCTGCAGAGGTGTTCCGCAGCAGTTTGTTCAGGGCGCCACTAGTGCCCTCAACTCAGCTGACAACTCGAACCAAATTGGGTTATTCTCGTAGGCTATCCAAATAACAGCACAAACCCACTTACCCCTTTATAACGACGTTACTCCCTAACGCAACACCAGCTCCCGATCCTTGCCCACATTCAGGAACAAAGGCGTCGGGGGTTCCAGTCTCTCGACTTATGAAGCACTGGGAGTTTTAGGTGTGGTTTTATCTAATAAAACCGCAGGGCTGTAACCGGGCATTGCAAGCTCTCACCTTCCTTGGGATGCACAAGTTTGCCAAGTGTCTGTAATGACATTGGCGTGGGTTTCACGCTCAGTCTAAGTCTGTCTAATACCCGTAGGGCTGTGTCTAATAAAACCGCAGGGCTGTAACAGGCCATTGCAAGCTCTCCCCCTCCTTGGGATGTACAAGTTTGCCTAGAATGACAATAGCGTGGGTTTCATGCCCAGTCTACAGTCCAATAAACTGAAAATGTGTAGACGACGTCCTTGAAACCACCAGTTGCAAACCGGATATGACCGTCTTCTCGTCAGACTTGCCAACTCACTCTGGTGTGCTGATGTTGCTAAAGCCAATAAAAATACCATTTTCTTGGTAAGGAACTTCAACGGGGCTGTTTTTGCCGGCTCATAAGGCTTTGTAGAACCATGGTAGGTTCCACTTAGGGAAGAGTCTCTCCTTGTTCGGCCCCTCCCGAATGCTGACATCAACTTCGTGATCACGGAATTGTTTAATGTCAAGTCGGTCTCCTACGCAGGCCAGTACCAAACTAACAGTCGACCGTTCTCCCTTTATGGCACTCGGGGATAGGACTTTGGGAAAGAGTCAAGAAAAGAACGATGCTAATCAAACGAAACCTAGCTTGCAAGGGCCGCGGTCGTTTGCTCCACCTCATTCGATCCATTTCCGTGATCTGTTTCCAAGTGCATCTACGTGGACTCCTGTCAGACCTATAAGATTCTAAAGGCTACGTCTGCCTTGAACCCTCGCTTCTGCGAAGTATTCCTGTGAAGGTGTGATTGGGAGTGGCATCGCGTCCTCTCGTCGAAGCTCCATGATCCCTGCGAACCATGGTGCTGTTGGCCACCCTGGTGCAATGAGGATGAACAGTCCCTTTCCACTCCGCAACTTGTTGACTACCTTCTGTAGGATTAGTAATGGTGTGAACCGGTATGCGCATATACCATTGCAGCTTATCGAAAGAGCATCTGTCGCCCAAGCCTCCTCTTCAGGGCATGGGGACTTGAACAGTGTAGGTGTGCACTGAAAAGGTGTCGCAAACAAACATTGTCTGGTATCCCCAACGACGATACCCCTGGATCTCACATCCATTCTTTGATGGGGTTTGGGCACCCCTTGATAATTCTTCCGCCCCCACATTGAGGTTCCCTGCAATGTGGCGGGGAGCCAGACTGATATGAACCGCCCCACTTTTCCAGAGCTCCGAGTTATTGCCACAAGGGACCTAGAGAGCGTTCCTCTACCTTTCCGTACATAGGCTACCGCTGTGGCATTGCCACTCATGCCTCCTATGGTTTGGTCCCGAAGTTTTTCTCCCTATACCTGGATGGACAACTGACCTGCCTCCACTCCAGTATGTTGATGTTAAGGTCCTTTCCACCACCTTCCCAACGCCCAAGTTCTTTCCCCTCGCAATTCCTGCAGATGTTTGTCGCACTGCTTAAGCCATGCTACGATACCGTGCGAGGTTAGGCGTTTTCCTCCTAGGAGACGCTTTCATCCTAAAAAGACATGCAACGAGACGATGTTCATTACCTCTCGACGTTGCACCTAGACTGGGCGCTCTCGGCTCTTATTTCCTAGTAGCTAGACACAGTAAGACACTGGTCCTGATGCAAGTTTCCCTGTTTCTTTAAATCACTCCCCCCTATGTCGCTTGACATGCGACACGAAGGGATGAGACGAGGTGTAGGTCACAATGCCTGTGCCTGTCATCGGGTTGGGAGAGACGAGCCATCTCGTCTCTACGTCCCAATTCACTAGCACAAGGCATGCGGCGAGACAAGAGGTTCGTTTCCTTGTCTCATCCCTCCCAATACGTCCTTGCTGTTTTAGTCGTGTGGCAGTACAGAGAGATGAGCCATAACGTCAAACCCAAGTCCGTGTCCCCTTGTTGCTGAACAAGCAGCTAGGACAAACTAGACTACTTAACTTCATGTTTCCATCATCGGTTCACTTCCCGATCCTTCCAGCCTGTTCTCGGGTGCAGTCTGGATGTGTGATGCGCATGACTACGCATGACCACCATGAGTGTATTAGCCGGATCCCTACTAGTCTTAGTCTTAGTTATCCGCTTCCCTTTGCTAGGGTACTCCACTCCTAATGATATGTCTCACTTGCCACTAGATAAGAGATGAGAAGACATGTTGGTATCCTTGTCTCTGTCTTTAGATATGCGACTGGATGGGTAGAGGTCCTTGCCTTTTCCCCCAGTCCTCCCAATGGCGATAGGCATGTGCCGAGACTTGGGAGATACAAGGTGTTTTTACTCCTTGTCCCCTTACGTTCCATAGTCTCCGTGTGCTAGACCTGCAACGAGACTAGGAGACAGCTCTCCATGCCTCCTGTATCTCTCCTCATTGCCGTTCGTCCTGCGATGAGACTGGGTGAGGTGATTCATTTTGACGCATTGGTCCAAAGTGCTCCTTTGTCTTCAATGTCGCTCGACATGCGTCGAGACTCAGTTTTCATGTCAACCCACACACTCCTCCAGCCTGCCTGACGTCCCTCCTTCCAAGTACTGATCAAGTCTCTCACGACGTAACTTAGGTTACGACACAACCCATCAAACTGTGATGGTGAATACGATAATTTTAACATGTAAAATTAGCTTTCACTAGCAATCGTCCGTGTGGCATATTATTTAGATCCTTCCGACTTTTCTTCTTGAAGGCAGTCTCATGCCTGAGTGTACAACAAGTGTTAATTACGACAAATTTGTTGTAAATGCAGGAGAAAAAGTGCTGATCAACTCTCCACGACGGAACCTGGCCTGTACATGTACTAATGATTCCTTAATCCACACAAAAATTCCCAAGGATTCTTCAAATTCTCACTGCCCTTCACAACGTTGGCAAGCCATTTTTTAGTGAAATCCAGCAGTTCTCCGAAATTTCCAGCGAACATAGTTCAAGCGTTCGTGCCTTTTCTGCACCTCGAATTCTTTCCACAGTTCTTCCGCCAACAACATTCACACTCCAGGGGCATTCCTTCTATCAAAATACTGTCATCCCGCTTGAAAAGCGTGTGTGACATATACCAGATAAGTAGCAGTGGCGTTACTCGCAAGGGAACAAACCTTGACGACAGTCTTGGGTTACCTCGTGAATGTCACTGTAGTAGTCTCCACTTGGCCAGTCAAACTTACACGCTCCTCTAAGATCGCAGTTCACTTGCCATACACCAAATCTACCACCGCAAGTCGCCGATTTTGCAAGTATGGCTAATTCCACGTCACTAACTTAATATTGATTCGCCAAGCTAATCTATTGAGAATGGAGAGGGTTACTTAGATACGTGTACAACGACTGAACTAAGTACCTCCTGCAAACAGCCCCAATGTTTTGAACCATAAGCCCCTGCACAAGCCACTGAAGTGCCCTGGTTCCAAGGCGGGGCGGGGGGGGGGGGGGGGGGGGG
>JAHWFP010085663.1:100749-160503 GCA_023313725.1 Lithobius niger | reverse complement strand
TGTGTGTGTGTGTGTGTGTGTGTGTGTGTGTGTGTGAAAAAATTGGGCATAGTGACCCCGTGCGACTGCATATAGCGGCCAATTCCCCAAAGGGGCATATTTTCACCCCCCACTCAGCCTATGGACCCAATGAAGAGAAGATAGTCGAAGGCAAAAAAGGAGGGGGGGAACCTTCCTAAAATCCCACTTTACTAACCTCATACCACTGGCAACAAGAATGATGTTTGTACAGGTGACACGATGGCGACACGACACGACACTTTTGACGCGAGGGTTGTGTCGCTGCGGAACCCGTCAACATGTCCCATGCCAACCTACAGTCCGGCGACATACACGCATTCATATGTGCCCTGTCGCCGGATCTCGGTCTCAATCCCATGACCTACACCTTTTCCCGGTGATTTACGGCTGGGAAGAGAAAGCCATTTACTAGTGTTTTCGTTCCTATTACCTACTCCTTTTCTCGGAGATTTACGGCAGGGACGATATAGCTATTTACCAGTGTTCTCGTTCCTACGACCTTACACCTTTTCTCGGTGATTTACGGCTGGGAAGAGATAGCTATTTACTAGTGCTATCGTTCCTATAACCTACTCCTTTTCTCGGAGATTTACGGCAGGAACGATACAGGCTTTATTTATTTTTTATTTTTTTTTAAATACTGGTACTCTTTTAAAATTAACGCTCTTCTGCTGGCGACAACTACTAATATTATTTGGCGACATCTTATCGTTATGACGCACTATTTACCATGAACATCACTAACCCCATGGTAGAGCTTTACGGTCTAAAAACAAAAGGCAAAAGGTAAACTCCACGCAGATTATTTAATAGACCAAGTATGTTTAACCAACCGATGTATAAGTGGCAGTGTGACGGGGTGCCGTCGGTCAACCTGCCTTTCATGATCTTTAAGAGTTAAGTAAAAAAAACAATTCCCTAAAAGGAAAGTAAGGCAGTTAACAACGAAGCCCAAACCAAATTTATTTAATAAAGTTTTAACTTTAATCAGTCGTGAATCCCGTCTCCACACGCTCGACTACTCACTAGATTTCCAAAGTGCGGTTAGGCCTAATCGCGGCCGCGTGTTGCAGGCTCCGAACGAACCCGGGAAAGCCCTCGTTGGCCATTACTTTGTTCAATCCGACGTGTGCCATAATGACAATGCACGTAACCTGGCTGTAAAAGATCGTCAGTACGAACTAGAAACAGTACTCACCAAATTATCGAACGCAATTGTCGACCTCTCATTACCTCCGGTTGAGTTAATTCTAAACGGATTCCCCGATGTTTAACTTCATGGCGGTTTACTAAGACCAGCGTTACTCGCAGAACCCCACAATGAAACAACTACATCTTCCCACACAACAACACACGAAGTTCCCTGGAGCATCCTGTAGTCTTCAACGTAAGATTCATGAACCTTGGCATAAGTGATCGTCGACACGATCAAAGGCCGTTGCATGGTCCCAATTAAAAACTCAACACAAAAGAAAAAATGGAGCGAAGCAACGCACGTCCATCCACCGTGACTGTGCTCAAAAAGTGATGATGGGATCAGACAAGATGGCGCCGACCTTGGAAAGGAGAGGTAGCGCGCCAGGCGGTAGTGGAGAGAAGTTTAAAGGGAAACATAAAAATGGGGATTTTTATTTTAAAAATGAGCAGCGAAAGCGTAAAATAGTGATTTTAGCATAATTACTGAAGGTAAGTATTTGCAGGTAGTAAGAAACACTTATTTTAGACCCCTAGCACTCAGGTGTATAAATAATTAAAATACCTAAAGGCTCTTAACTACAACACTCGGCTTGGCGGCCTTACGCATATCTTATGCACACTTACCCCGTACACAATCGCTGTGGGGTCTGTGAAGTTCGATCCAAATTCCCACCTGATGAATGAATAGGATTGCACACTTCTACGGTAGTAGGACGTCTGGTTGAGGCCTACTTCACTGGATCGATGGTTGTTGGTGCCAAGGTCCACTGGATACGGCGACGGAGCTTCCTTTCCATGAATGGTGAAATCCTCCTCGCTGTTGACGGTCCACGGCTTGTTGATTTCCAAGACGGGATGGGGGAAGAGAGAGAGAGAGAGAGCGAGAGAGAGAGAGAGTTAACTATACTTGCTTTCTCGGCTCCGGAACTGGCTTTGTTGCTGGAGCTGATGATTTGCACTGTTGTTGTCGTCAGTGCTGACATCTGCTTCTGTGACTATAGTGTCAGAGTCACGGACATCTTTGTTGGAGGATTGTTCAACACAAATGGCATAGTAGCATGGCAGGGGGGAAACGCTTGTAGGAACAGCACCTGTTCATCCCACCGCTGCCACCATCTGTAACGGCGGGTGCTACGACGGGGTAGGTGCTTGTAACATCGCCGGTCGCTTGGTGTAACTGGATCTTCCTTATTATCACTCTGGTTTGACTTTTAGTACTTTTTGGTTAAAACAGCACAACTGCTACAGTCCCGGTGTAGAGAATGGAGCTACGATGTCCTAATAATGTAGGCTATCTAGTCATAATAAGCGGTAACGCTGCCACCAAGGTGGGAATTAGGCTAGCTAAGTTAAATTTGAAGAGAATTGTCTTAAATACTAACTTCTAGCGAACAACGAACGAATAAACCGTCGGACGTTTAAAACTCCAGGTTTTTATTTTAAACAAACATGTTAAAATGACCGCACTTTACATTTGGCAAATTTTACAACTTAGATTAGTTTATAACTGACATGGGGAATTTACATTAAATTCAACTTGAACAAACGCTATGTTCACAAAACAATTTCAAATTAGAAACAGTGAGTTTTGTGGACTTTATGTGGTCGATCCAAAAGAGCCCTCTAATTACGAACAGTCTCGACTGTGTAGTAGTAGTAGACCTGTCTACAGCTATGTTTTAAAAGGGAACACCCAGTTAACCAAACCGTACCCATCAGAATATCACGTTAGAAAAGGGATGTACACTCCATGAAGTACCGCGCTTCTGCAAATCTAACTGACCCGACGGCCTTTGTTTACATTAAAGTTGCATTAATGAAACTGTGAAAATAAAGCTGGTTTTTAGTAAGGGACCGTGAACCCTTAAGTTATGGCCGTTAACGTGCGAAAATGCCGTTTGGCTTAACGCACCATAAGTTTAACATCAAAGCTACGAGGTTAAGTTTAAAATTAAACTATAAATTTTGACGTGTAAGTCCAAAAGCTAAATTTTCAATCTAAACTAAGTTGCATACGAACCACTACCTTTGCCCGGCAAGGCAACATCGGACCGCGGCATCTCCACTCCCGACCGGCGTAGCGACCTCTAGCTTTGAGAATCCTGAGCTGTGCTAACGAAACTCTACTGCGTCTGGGTATTTATGCCTTCTGCTTGGCAGGCAGGTAGAGGGTTAGCGCGGTCCTGTAGGAGAGCGACGGAGGGGGTGAGTGGGGAAGAGGTGGACGCTTGGAGGAGGAGAGACTGACCAAAACCGGCCGAGCTGGCACTAACGGAAGTTGGCCATGACAGCGCGGACGGGCAGGGTAGCTGAGCGCTCTCAATGCGTGGGGAGTTGACTCCGTGTATTTACATTGTTTACAGAAGGAGCCGAGTCAACAAAGGATTTTTTTTAACGGCTTGTGAAATGATTAGAGGCCTGGCATGAGTGCAGCGAGTTTAAAACTCATAAACAACGTGAATTTAGGCCTATAAAAATAAATTACGATGTTATGCATCGCAACTATTGAAGGAGGGGGGGGACGAAGTGTATTGCTCAGAATAAATATTCGACTTTGGGAAACGGATTGCTATATACAAGGCATGATTTTATTGAAGGAAAGCTAGTTTGTTTTCGTTTTTAGAGGTTTGCTACGGTCGGAGTTTGTATGGAGATGCTGTAAAAAAATAAACATAAAATCATACACACTGGGTCCGTAAAAATAAACAAACATAAAAGTTCGAGCTCCGGTAGGGTTCATAGCAAGAAGTTAAGTTTACTAAAGTGCATTAAGTTTACCAAAGTATATTAAATCAAAAGATTAAATATACCAGCTAGTTTCAATAGGCTATATCGCAGGTTAGGTTAGTTTTAAAAGTTATTTGTAGAAATGGACAAGTGGTTTGAACGTCGGACATTTTTCATGAATAAACAAAGTCGTCACCTGTTACAAATAAAAATATCGTGTGTTGTGTATCTAAAACATTACTAAGCTGGTGATGTTTCGGCTTTATGCCTAAGAGAAAAAAATATACATTATTTACATTTCTAAAGTGGAATCGCCATAAAGACGATTTTCTTCTGGTGTGGAAGAATTCTGCCTTCAGGTTTTTTCTTCGGTGGTGTTGAGGTGTCCTCACCACGAGCGTCTGATATGAGACCGCGTTTACACTGCGCATCTCCACTGCGCAGCCTCCATCGTATATAAAGTCGAGGCGGAGCGGCGGCTTTCACCTTTTCGACACATCTATCCTGCCCAAATGGCAACGAGAGGGGAGGAGGGCTGGAAGCCGGGTAATGTATTTTTTCAATAGGCAATAGAGACAAAAATTAACCAGGGCAACCTGGAATTTTGATGTTTCTACTTGCCGTGAAAAAATACATTACCCAATTTATTAGCATTCCCATAGACTTCGTTAGGGCGGTGGGAGCCATTTGATCGGAGTCCCCTTAGCTAGCGACCGGCCCCTGTAACACAAAGTCGAGTTACTGTGAGTCCAAGGGTCATAGTACTCTGTGAGCCGCAATAAATGGCCCAACACGGTACAAACCGTCGGCATGTTGAGACATATCCCGGACGTAATGGGACGTGAAAACGGTAGGATGGCGCCAAGAAGCAGATTCCATAATGTCTGTAATGGAAATATTGCTGAAATGCGCCCAAGATGTTGAAATGGCACGGAGTTCGTGTGCTGCGACTTTGATATCCGTGATACAATTGATGTCAATAGCTTTGTAGGCCTGGAGGACGACCGTCTTAATCCATGAAGCAATCAACCGTGCGGAAGTGGTTCCAACTTTATTGGTAAATGGAAGAAAGAGCTGAGTGCGGTCACGCCGGATAGAAGGATGCTTTAAGGTAAAAGCGGATGGCACGAACAGGACACAAGGTTCGTTCTTGATCATCCCCCAGGATGGAGGAGAATGAAGGAATGATGAACGGATGTGTGCGTTCAGTGGGTTTCTGGGTCTTTGCTCGAAAGGAGGAGGCCGGGGTTAGAGTAACACCGCGGAAGTCTGGTAGAAAAAAGAAGTCACGTTCCCTTGCGGATAGGGCTTGTAATTCGCTACAGCGAAGACAAGCGGCTAGAGCATCTAAGAAAACAGTTGTTCGTGTGAGGTGACTGAGGCGTGCAGAAGCTAAAGGTTCATATGGAGGAGCCATTAAAGCCGTAAGGACGACGGACAGGTCCCAGTCCGGAAATCGTTTGGGGATCCGTGGTCGATCCAATTGAAAGGAGTGGATCAATGAGGAGATTTTATAATCCGCGAGGAGGGTAGTATTCCCGGCGGCCTTGAAGACCGCATTCAATGCTGACAGGTATACCAGGATGGTGGATCCTCGTAAACCTTCCTTAAACAAGGAGGTTAGGAATCGGAGGAGGTCGTGTAAAGGGGGATTGATTGGATTGATCTGTTGTCGGATACACCAATGAAACCACCGCTTCCAGTGACTGTCGTAGACTTTCGTAGTGGAGGATCGCACGGCCCTGGAGGCAATGTGAGAGGCCTCGTCTTCAAGAATGCTTGCTGAGCGGAGGAGTCGGATGGTAGTAGCCACCCATGAAGCTGAAGCGAGGATAGGTTCGGATGGTGGATCTGTCCCTGGTCCTGGGATAGGAGGTCCCGTTGTGCAGGTAATCGGTATGGTGGGGCTATGAGGAGGAAAGGAAACCAGGCCGCGGATGGCCAATTCGGTCCGATCAGGAGAATCCGGCCGGAGCAGTTGGCGATTTTGCGGAATAACTAGTGACAAGAGACGAGGTGGAGGGAAGGCATAGGCGTGAAGATGGTCCCAGTCCAGAGTGAGGGCGTCCACTGCCCAGGCCCGCGGGTCTGGTAGAGGGCTGACAAACAGCGGAAGTTTGTTGTTGAATCTTGTGGCAAATAGATCCACCATCAGTCGATGCCACAACTGGTGTAGCGGCGCTGCCTGTCTCTTCAGGTGCCTTTCAGGTGAGCACCGACATCTGGTGTACTGGCGATCTTCTTAGTTATTACTCAGGGTGTCTCAGGGTGTCTCAGGGTGTCTCAGGGTGTCAGGGTGCAGTGGCTACTGCACGGTTAGGAGGGGAGCGTCCGTGTCCTATCTAAGTTTCAAGTACTAACTACTTAATGTTTTGCTGCCACCACGATGGGTGTTTAATTGCAGGCTAAGAGTTAAATAAAAATGATTTTTGATTATCTACTCATGCAATTAAATCTACACGAAGTCAAACTATTGTTTAAAACAACAAAGGTTTTTAATAAAACATGTTTAACTACACTTTACATTTGGAACGCTATTGGCTACAAAAAAATCTTTGAAAGCTTTGAATTAAAAGCACACGATGATTTTACATTAAAATCGGCACGGAGTGAACAAATTAAAAGTTCATACACTACAAAATTTCGAATAGAAAAGTTGGTTTGAGTCACCGGACTCTCTAGATTACTGAATGCACTTTTACATTAGCAAAATAGTCACAAGTTATGTTTCTAAAGCCACGTGCTAAAGATCAAACTACCCAAATGGTAAACCTGGTACACAACCCAAAAGACGTCTAAGCTCTACGATTTTAGGAAGGGGACCTTAAACCCTAAGTTGTGGTAGTTCTAGGCCAGTAATGCCTATGGCGGTTAACTTATCCACAATCATTCTCAAAGTTAGAGGTTAAGTTTATGTTTAAGAACTATAAATTTAGAATCGAAGTCCAAAAGAATACTTTCAAAAATTCAAACTAGTTATCAACGAACTGCTACCTTGCTCGGCATGGCAACCTGCGGACCCTGGGGGACATCTCCACTCCGACCGTCGTAGTAACCTCTAGCCTTTGAGATCAGTGAGGAACGCTGAGGGTGGAACGGCAGTAGGGATAGACCGATATTAATATCGGTATCGGTATTTACAGATATTATCGGTATTTTTAGTGTATCGGTATCGGATCTGTATCGGTGTTTATTTGCCGATATTTTAGCCGATACGACCAACTTCCATGCGCGCTGGCTACTCCACCTAGCTTGTAAGAAAACTTTCCTGCATAGCATTGCATGTATCCCACGACATCATCTGCACAGCAGCTTAGCGAATTCAAAGTGTGTGCATTGCCAGATTCAGGGCAGGGGTTCTTGGGATTAGGCCTATCTGCAGTGTACGCTGGGTTATTTTTACAGTCGAAGGTACACTTGCGGATCTGCCACCACCGAGAAAAAAAATTAGAAATTTAATTTTCTTGAACACCAGTTTCATAATGATGAAGTATGCATTTGACTTTCTGACCCATTATAATTTTTTTTTGGGAAAATCGGTATCGGTATATCTGTATCGGTGTATCGGATCTGAATCGGATCGGCGTGTGAGGGGAAAATCGGTATCGGATCGGATCGGTATTTTTCTGTATCGGTCGATCCCTAAACGGCAGGGCTGGGGGTATATATGGGCGAGGGAGGGAGCGGACGTCTGCGACGACTACGCGTTTTGGCGGTAAGAGAGGCAGGCTGCCTTGGAGGAGGGAAATCTGTGCTTTCTCCTGAGCCAAGCTGCACCACGTGAGGGCTTTATAGGGAACTGTAAGGATCTGGATGGGCCTTCATAAGGGAGAGAAAGGGAGGTTCGTACGGATTGGCCGGAGCTTCTGTGCTCTGAGTGGTTAGATTTCGGACCGTTGAGCTTTTGGGGTTTAGGAACGGATTGATGGATCGTGATGGAAACGGCCATTTGGATTTGAACTGGGATTGACTGTAACTGACCGAGTTTTTAACGGATTTGAAAAAGGATAGGCTTGAATTAAAGCTGTACTCATAAGCTTTGCCATGACACGTCGGAAATACAAACTTGAACGAGTTTTACTCGAAGACTGCGATGTTAGGCCTCACACTATTGGGGGGGCCCCCCCCCCCCCGGAGTTTGCTATTAAAATCAATATTCAAGTTTAATAGAAGGATGGTTACTGATCTATTGCAGAAGTTAATAGTAGAAAAGGCTTTATATACATTTGGTTGAGGTTGCTATGGTCGGAGCTCTGAAATAAAAACAAGATAAACACTTTTTGGAGAAAATGTCCGGTAAAATAAAATAGTAAAAATAACGCCGTTTTGGACAAGGTAGAGGTTGTGGGAAAACCTCTACCTTAAGTTATGTTAATAAAAGTTACGTTAATAAATTGCTTTTATAAGCACTAAGCAAAGGATTAAATAAACCAGCTAGTTAGTAGATGCTAAAATGCATTTTGGTTTACAACATTATTGCAGCCGCAAATAATGACAAGAGTGCAATCTACGTTTTCATAACAAACCAAGACTAGTATTGGAGTTCAAAATAAAAACGCAGAGTGTGAGTACATACATGTGGTTCCTACAACAAACACTAAACTGGTCGGCTTTATGCCTGAGAAAAAAAATATAAATTACAAATGTACAAGTTTATTGTTGTGAAAAATGGCGATCGGTGATTGCGTGCGGTGCGCTCAGTTTGGAGCGTTTTTCAAATAGCTGCAGTTATTTGTAGAGGATGGAATTTGAAGTTCTGTCTTCACAAGGATGAAGATAAAGTCTGTGGCTATTAAGAATTGAAGACTGATCGTTTTGGACCATTTTCCTGGGAGTTACATGATTTAAAGAAAAAGGCTTAAAACACTTAGGCCTACGGCGCTAAAAAAAAAAAAATTGGAAAAGGGCACGGCACATGGACGGGTGAAGAGCCTTTTGCTGACCGGAGGCATCTTGCGAGAGAGGGAGTCGGCTATGGCGTTCAGGGGACCTGGGATGTGGAGCGGTAGTAGACGGATGCGAGAGATGATGTAGAACTGAAAATCTCGGACGTGATGTGGTGAAGGGAGCGAGAGCAAGTTCCACCGCCTTTGCGAAGGTAAGCTACAGCCGTCGTATTGTCGATATGGATCTGGACAGTTTTGGAAGAAAGGAAGCCCTGAAAGTGGCGGAGGCCGAGGAGGACTGCACGAAGTTATAGGTGGTTGATGTGTTCGGTGGTATCCACCAGCCAGAGACCGGAGGCAGTGAGGTTGCCGACGTGCGCTCCCTATCCAAGACGAGAAGCGTCCGTGAACATATGGAGGTCGTGGGAGCGCTCGTGGATGGGAACGGATGCAGCTAAGTTCAGAACGACCATTCACCAAAGGAAGGTCTCCATTGGGAAGGACGGGTCCCGGGCTTGAGGAGGCATCTGAAGAGCAAGGCTGGAGTTGCCCCCCCCCATTGTGTTAAACGGTAGTGATGGAGAGGACGGGCCATCCACTTGCCATAGGGAACAAGATCCGCAAACGAGTCTATTGTCCCCACGCCAGACGCAAGGTCCTGGAAGGTGTGCCGCGATTGGCGGAGAAATTGTCGAGAGGATAGCAGGTGGGAATGGATCCGGTCTGGCGATGGGGCGACTGTGCCCTGGAGGAGGTCGAAGGATACTCCTAGGAAAACAAAGCGTTGGGCTGGTAGGAGTCGGGATTTGGGGATACTGATACCGAAGCCTAGTTGATGGAAAAGTGACACGGCGGCGTGCAAGTGCTGCAGTAACCCGTGAGATGTCTGGTGGGGAAGAAGATAGTCGAGAAAGGTGTGAATGCGGATCCCTTGTTGGTGGATATACGCCACGACCAGACGGAGGATGCAGGTAAAAATCCGCGGTGCCGCATTGAGTCCGAACGGCAGACAAAGGTATTCGTAAACTGTGTCGTTGAGGACGAAACTAAATAGGTGGCGGACAGCAGCATGTAGAGGAATGTGTAGGTAGGCATCGGCTAGATCTAGGGATACTGTCCAATCGTTTATCCGGAGGGACTCGCGGATAGACGATACGGTTTCCATATGGAAATGCGGATTGAGGATGAACCAATTGAGAGGTTTGAGATTGAAAATTAGCCGAGTTGCGCCGTTCTTCTTGTCGTAGAGGAATATATCGCTGTAAAACCCCGGAGAGAACGGAAGAGGAGCAACGCGGACAGCCTTTTTGCGGATAAGAGATTGTATTTCTAAACGTAAGGAGTGTGAGGGACGAGACTGACGATCCCATGGAGGATCACCCACCGGGGAAAAATGAGAAATTTCGGTTTGAAGCCGTCGGTTACAATTGATCGAAGCACAGAATCGGTGGTAAGTGCATGCCAGGCTTTGGTATAGAAACGGAGTCGACCCCCTACGGCTTGTAGGGGTGGAGGAATGTCAATAGGATTTGTTGTTCCTGTGTTTGGAGTGTCGTCCGGAGTCAGAGGATGACCGACCCGACCCAGGGAGCGTCCTCGTCCGCGGCCCTGGGTTCTGTATGGAAAGGGCGAGGTGGCTCGAGGAGCAGGAGGGGGCGGACGTTCAACAGATCTAACACCAGGAAATGCTTTGGAGGGCGCATCAGCCTTTGGTTGATTCGAAGGAGGGCGTTGAGATCCTCTTGACTTGACGAAGCGCAGCTTTCGAGATATATCCAGGTGCGGAGCTACCTTTGGGATAAGGCCCCTAAAGAGGTCCCCTAAAGAGGCATTCTGTCTCGTGGATCGGCTGGTTGCGGAGAAGATGGCGGGTAGATGCATGGAGGTTAGGGGTGGTGTTGAGCGCGACCTCTCGAAGCAGTAAGATGGAGTTAAAAAGGGCCCTGGTAAACCAGTTCATGGCATGGTAGGTGGCGAAGCAACTCTTGCGAAAAACTTGGTTAATGAGGAAGGTAAGCTGATGGGTATCCTCAGGCGGATCCGTATAGAGACACTCGCACATTGCGTTAGCGGCTGTACTGAGGACATACGCTTGTGAAGCGGCCCAGAGACCGAGACGGAGGATGCGGTCATTATCACGGCGAACGAAAACCGGGACCGCTGCCCGCCGAGGGAGGTAGAGAGAGGAGCCGAACTTCCGACTGCGGATAGGAATCAAAGTTAGGAGGATTACCGGTACCATCCCCTATGGGTCGAAAGAAATAATTTTCTCGGCCCGGACGAGGTGGAGGATGTTCTTTGTCCAATTCTAGAGGAGATCCGTTCCGTTAGAGGATACCCCCGTTCCGAAGGAGGGTGGTGAGCTGCGTAGTGGATTGTCCAAGGAGACGCGGTTGTAGTGATGGTTGGTCTCGGAGGCCAAAGCCATAACCTGTGGCCAGGCCCCTGTTCTTGACAGTATCCGGTGCGGACGCGGAGGGTTTGTACAGGAAACAGTCTGGGATAATTTCTTCCACTGTCCTCATTAAGTCTGGAAGAGGGATCTCAGAAAGATCTGGGTCGTTAGGGAATGGAGGCTCAGGTAAGCCAAAGTCCGAAGGGTCCGGTGAATAGTACGGATCCTGGATATCCGGAGGAGGAGAGGGTGGAGGTAGAGGACGAGGCGGCGGATCGGCAGTTGACGGACCCGCGGATGCCGAGGAGCACCGACGCTTGGGGCGAGAGGCCAACCAAGCGGATGTGTAATCAGGTTCCTTACGTTTGAAGGTACGTAGGGACGAGTCCATTAGGGAATGAACCTGGGATGGAGTGAGTGGCTCAGTGGTCCGTTTAGAGGAATGAGAAGACCGGGAAGAAAGGTTCAATAGTTGGGCGGATGCGGATGAAGCGAGTTTGGCCACCGCTTTTCGTGCCTTGACTTGTAGCTTTAAACGTGCATACCGCTCCTTAGTACGAGCAAGCTCGGAGGATAAGGAGCGAAGGTCCGATGCAGGCGGCGGTTGGCCACATGGGATAGGGATGTGGCGGCAGTATTGCACTGTGGAAGAAAGGATTCCGACAACAGCGGATTGGGAGGCGGAGGGTCTAACATATCCAGTTCGGTAGTAATTTCGAGAACCTCAGCATTCGCGAAGGATGGAGGAACAGAGGAAGCAGATGAGTGAGGAAGGGGGGACACCCTCGGCGTCCCCTTTGATCGCGGCATTGACGCGGACGCGGATGGCAGTGCTGAGACAGAGGTAAGCACGGTAATCTGGAAGTGAACAGCGTGGCGGCTAGAGAAGAAAAGGTGAGAGCCGCCGCTCCGCCTCGACTTTATATACGATGGAGGCTGCGCAGTGGACATGCGCAGTAGCTAAGCGAACCGGAAGAACTAGTTTTATCTCTAGTAGAAACAGCATTAGAGAAGGACTAATAAATTGGGTAATGTATTTTTTCACGGCAAGTAGAAAAATTTTGTTTACAGTTTTACTGTTTTTTTTTTTTTTACTTACAGCAGGGTTCGTCACATAAAGGAAACCATTTTCAAGGCTTTATTAAGGCTTTGCAAGACCAACTTAAAAAAACCAATTTCAAGGTTCTTTGCACGATCAATTGATATAACTACGTTTTAAATTGTACTGTGTTGTTAGATGCCAGTGTTGGCACCATTAACTATGTCCTCCCTCCAACCAATTGACTGAGGAGTGAGGGATACAGCAAATAACAGCCCGTGGAACAGCACTTGCACTGCTGCCCTTTCTAGCACAATTGGTTGCACTGCACAGCACCTCCCCTCTTTCTGTCTCTAGTCATATCCATGTGAAGCATCGTTCACACAAGAAATGGCCTCGGCAGACAAACTTTTTTTTATTTATTTATTTAATTTTATACCTAAATTAAAACCGATATAACAGTATTAACAGCATTCCGAACAAACTATTGGAACAAAATTCAAGGACATTTTAAGCCCTCACAACAAAAATCCCAATTTTCCAAATTTTAAACACTGAAAATTTGAAAGCTTTGAATTTTCGGTTTTAAGACTTTTCAAGGATTTCAATGCCGTGTACGAACCCTGCTACATGTTTGTCTGGTGGTGTAGCAGACCACACGCCTACATTTTTCATTAGGGTTAAGTGAAAATTCTAATGAGCGGAAGAATTTTTTTTAAATTTATTTACCTTTTTATCATTTTTTAGCGGAGACTGGAAAAAAGCATGCGCGGGAATGCTACACCTTTAAATAACTAACTCACTTTTTTTTATTTTTTTTTTTTATTTACTAAATTCAGTATTCTCCGGCCTTACGCACTACTACGTATGCAAGTACAGCTTAATGGAGCAGGCATTTTTAATTACACATTTCTTTTTGTTAGTCTAATAACCAATTAAAAAGTTTTAGTATGGTTAGAACAAAAAATTCGAACCGGCATTCTCTTGGTTTGGAGCCGACGACGCTGACCACTGGGCTGTGACCGCCCGCTTTGCTCGGGGTCCCCGGGGACACCTCACAAAGCTCGCGCTAGACTTAAGTTTTTCGCTGTTACACGTTGAAGGCGTACGTTCATATCTAGGCAGTTATGGGTTAAGTTAAAAAAAGTCTATAAATAATATTTAACTAACTAATCTAACCTTGTGTGGTTCGGGCACTGCATTGACTCGTAGCGTTCTTCTAACTGCAGCGTTATAGTCAGTCTACGAAAAAGTATTTTTCGAAGCGTTTTTCAGTATTCCACATTGTGGCACACAGCATCACACCTAAAGTGCTCGGATCACGGCCAAATCGGCATGCCCCAGGGGGACGATGCTAGATGGACGGCCGCAAAAGATGGGCGCCCTGGCACCAACCCTGTCTCGCTGGTGACCCCAGAGGCACTTTTCGTAGCAATTTTTTTTGTATTTTAGCAAAAACCGAAACCGAATGAAAGTGAAGGTTCTCGTGTTGTCTCGCTGTTTCACGCAGCGCGTGTAGAGTCGTGGCGCATGCGCTCAGGGGCGGATTTACGACTGCTTTCACAGTTTTTAACACGTAGTATAACAAGTGTTTCGAATTACACATCAGCAGTTTATTTTTTAGTTACATTCAGTACATGGCTTGCTGTTAATGACTCAATGTTATCAAAATTTATTAATAAAGAACTAACCTCCAATATACTCTTCTTGTTAGAATGTATCTTCATGACTTGCATGGCCCAATCTAGCAGCTTTGGCCCTCGAGGAACTTTCACCCTGTCATGTTTCAGCCGACCTACGCGATACTCATGGGGATCATCACGACGAGGCGATGGCCCTCGCGTTCTTTCCACTGTTGCGTCCCGCTGATTCTGGAGCCAGACTATCGATCTAAAAGATACATTAAATTTGAAGGTTATATCTTTGCATTCACTGCCGAATTAGTTTAATGTCAAGCCATGGGTCTCTGAAAATAAAATATTTAAACTGGATCTTAGACATTAATCGCTGACTAACAAGTCTCATGAATTCTATTAAGAGAGTTAGTGTTAAAAGAAAGGAATTACGGTTAACCCCTAGCCAAAGCTAGACTTTTTTAAAGGAGGGTGGAAGAGTAAAATGTAGGGCCCCAAAAAACTAAACAATCTTGGGTTCAAGGTTGTGACCTATTTTAAGGTAAGTTTCATGTAAAAATGGTCCCTCCTTTGAATTTTGGCACCCTTGCCTCCTGGCCCCGGGTGCCTTGCACCCCCCCTTAATTACGGCACTGTTTGTAGTAGCAGTGCAAGTCAGCCGACCCAGGTACGAACTAGATTTACGATCATAGCAGTTTGTACTGCAGTCTGTTAGCTCTTAAGAGCTGCTAGTTCCTGAAAACAAAGAAGCAGCCAGGATGTGGTTATTATTGGCACTGGGAACAAGCCACGTCTGATCATGTGATGTGCTGATGGCAGAATAATGTAGGGGAAACAAAGATAGTTAATTGTGTGGTTTACTGCAGCACGCAAAACTTGTTTGACATGTGACGAGTTTGGCACATGCTAGTCTGGAGTCGAAGGGTTTAATAATAACATTCTGGAAGACAGATAATGCTAGTGTTGCAGAAGTATTAACTAGCACAATCATTAATAGCTCCTTTAAATAAATTTAAATTCTTAAAGAATTAGCCTACACTATTTACCTGGATGTTCCAAACGCAGTACAAGTAAAGTAAAGCTGTCTTGTTTCAAAAGGAAACAACATCGGGCACGAGTAAGTAAGATCCTCGCACCAGTCAGGTAACGCATTGCACGACAGCACTAATGGATCCTGAATAAGAAACAAATGCACAAAAATCAAAATGTTACTTGGAGAACAAAAAAAGAAACAGCTATTTTCCATTCCTCGGCCATGAATGGTACATTTGTTTTTATCCTACGAATGCCAGCCCAAATTAAAGTTTTGCATTATTGTCGGCTTCAGACGAAAATTCCTGTCTCCTCCACGCAAACATACCCAATGATAGTCACTTTCTCATCTCATTGAGCAGCATAGCGAGGCTAGGTGGCCATCTTTGTTGTAGAGAGCACTGTTGTTGGCAACAATGAGGGGAGGCGAACAGGTAATTGGGTAGATATTCAAGCACCATGTTCCATTCATGGCTGAGGAATGGAAAATAAGTTTTTATCCAAGTATTCCCTCCCAAATTAAATTTTTGCAACGTAGACTTCGATAAGCCAGAAGGTGGACAGTTGCCGCAGTCGTCGTCTCAAGGTTTGTTGGTGGGATCCTTAAGAGTGCCTTGGATCTTCTGGTGGAAGGAGAGTGGTCCAAGAAAACACAAAGCAGCCGCTTGGAAATGCCTGTCACGGGGTAGTGGGATGTAAAAGTAGTCACTCTTCAATGAAGCTGCCTGCAGAATTTGTTCGAGGAGAACTTGAGTGTAGCCGCCCATAACGTGGAGAGAAAACATATCTAGTGGGCCGTTTTTCTGACAGTGTCGGTTGAAGATGAATCGTCAGCACTTGCGTAAGCAAAACCACTGACAGCGCGGATCCAGGAAGCAATCATCACAGGAGTCGTCTGTCCTGTAACGAAATGGTAGAGAAGGGAGATTTCTGTACAGCCTTTCCTCCATTTTAGGGTCCTTTATGGTATCAAGGTACTTGCACTACGCTTCGGTAGTGGGGTGATTCTTGGCTCTAAAAGAGGCTCTGGGGAGAAGTTTAACTAAGTCGTAGATTGGACCAAAATGCATGGAGGCATCATCGATGTTGACAGCTTGAAGTTCACTACCTGAGACCAGGGCAAGAAGAAAACCTGTAAAACTGTCTTGCAGGTGAGTAGTCCAATAGAGGCATTGTCCAGTGGATTGTAGGAGTCTTTAAGAAGACTGGCAGAGAACCACGGGGAAATCCAATTGTGGAAATGGCTTCCTAGTTACAGGTCTCTCCACGCCGAATGCCTTCATGAGACTTGAAATCCTGAAATCATCAACGGCGGTGTGGCCACTTTGAGGACGGAATTGACAGAACTGAAGAAAAGAAGTGGTCGAGAAACTTGGTGATTGGTTCTAAAGTCGGAGCCAGGGGATTGACTTTGTTTTTACTACACCGACGATGCCACCGAAGCCACTTGCTGTCATAATCTTGCGGGTCGACCCTCTGAGGCAACTTGCTCTGAAAAGCCTTCTGCTTTCTGGGTGTAACAGTCAGGCATAGAGATTTAGGACCATGTGGCGTTTGATGAATGTTGTTTCATTTTTTCTGGGTTAATACATTCTTCTCCTGTGGAAGTCTTCGAGGGCAGTCGATTAGGAGCTCCAGGAGCGGAACATACCATGGTTGAGCTCCCCAGTCTGGAGCGGCGATGATGAACGTTCCTTCCTGTTTTCCTGATCTTTTCCAGGATTAACAGAAGAACATAAGGAGGGAAGACGTATCCGAACTTGTGGTTCCACAATGTTATTACTGCATGTCACTCAAACTTGAGGATCCAGGAATGAATTCATGTAATTTGGAACTTGGAGGTTGGAGCTTGTTGTTCAAGAGATCCACCATCGGAGTGCGAAAATTCTTCCGCATGCTCCTGTTGGAGTCTTGCCAGGGTTGTGAAAAACCCGGGTGTTTTTGAAAAAGCCCAACCCGGGTGGGTTTTTTTCGGGTTGTATCGGGTTTTATCGGTTTTTTTTCGGGCTTGATCAAGTTATGTTATTTACTTTTTAGATGTGTGCTGATTTTTTTTTAATGTTTTGTGCACTATGCTCTGTTTCAACTCTGCTTATGAACTCCTTTTGGAATTCGGTTTAGTGAATTGGCAGTTCACTAGGAAATATAATTATTAAGCATCCCTTCATTCACTTTTACTCAACTCTAAGTCTAAACTAAGTGGTATCTCCTTTTAAACTAAGTATCTGGGTCAGTCGAAGACCAACTGTTGAAAAAATAATCTCCGTAACACCTTTTTTTTTTCAATTACTAACCCCTAAAAATTGAAAAAAACCCACTTACTGGGTTTAATAACGGGTTTTTTCACATGTTTTTTTGTGTGAAAAAAACCCAGTGGGCTTTATTGGGCTGGGGAAAATCATAAGAACCCCGAGTCTTGCCCTTCCTGGACAGCTGGTCTGCCAATACATTCCTTGTTACTAGAATGTGGCGAGAGGTGGTCTTGATTCCTAACTGGATGGCCAGGAGAAAGATCTGACCCGCTTTAAGTGTGTCCATCCTCCTTTCTTCAGGGTAGCCACAGCAGTGGTGTTGTAACTGTGGACTTGAATCGTTTTTCCCCAAAGTCGCTCCTGAAAGTGGCAGAGGGTCAGGAAGATGACTCAAAGCTGCAAGATGTTGACGTGGAGTCTGCGTTCCTCTGAAATCCACACTCCTACTGAGGTGACATTGTGTACGTGAGCACCCCAACCAAACGTTGAGGTATCCATGATGAGGATCTCAGCTAGACCTCCTTCTTCCCCGATGCAGACTCTTGCCCTACGGTGGTGTGACCCCACGAACCGTACTACAGGAGCCCCATCAGGGCTTCTAATGTTGGAAAGTCTTCGAACGTCCAAATTCTGGTCTAGCACTGGAGTACAGTGTTCTTTCCTGTACCAGCGCAGGGAGAGAACCATCCATCTGCTATTGGGGGCCAAGTCTGCCGCAATATCTAGAAAATTGGTGACCTTGCACAAGGCTCTCACTGAGAAAGATGGACACGATTCGACCTGGAGATAGACAAATCGTGAAGTCCTGTAGGTCAAAAAGGGGCCCCTAAGAAGGCTTGCATGGCCTGAAGGCGGGACTTCAAAAGGTTTATGCCAAACTGAGGCAATTGAGAAGGTTCGCTGTGATCTGTAGATCTTGACGGATTTTCTTGGAGTCACAGTTCCGGAGGAGCCAGTTGTCAGAGTAGGCGTGAGCTCGAACGCCTCCATAATGGAGATTCACAAGAATAGGCTTTGTGATGGCCAAAAGAAAGCACCTTGAAGTTGTATATCTCTCCATCTATGACGAAATGAAACAAGCGAATAACTTCTTGGTGAAGAGCAACATTGAGGTATAATCCTCCAGGTCTATTGAAAGGGTGGTGACTCCCCAGTAAAGACTGAGTTGCAGATGGAGTGAAGGGTTTCCATGTTGAAAGTGCTGTTGCAAATGACGCGATAGAGGTACTTCATGTTGAAGATTAGCAGATTGCCTCCAGTCTTCTTCAGAACGAGGAAGAAGGGGCTTAAAATCCCGGAGTCTTGCATCTTGCATCATTTGATCTTTCCTTTCTTGAGAAGACTGTCAACTTCTTGAAGTAGTTCCAGAGGCGCAGGGGTTGCACAGTTCTAAGAAGGAGAATCCGTCAACTTTGGAAGATGGTGGAATGTCTGTTGTAGCCGTGCGAGATCAGGGACTGGAGCCATGGGTTGTCAAAGATCTTGCTCCCAACTTCTGCGTGTCATTCATTACAGGCAGCTACCAGCCGAGATAGGAAGAACTTCTAGACGAACCGGGGGTCAGAAGTGTAAATTACAGTCGCACTTTCCTTTCCTAGCAGAAGACTTGATGCGGGAAGTGTTCTTCCTTTCAGGGGTACGGTCGCGTCGTTGAGCTCCTTTGCCTTTCACGCGGCCCCTACTGTGGGCTGAGTCATGAACATGCGATCCGTCTTTAAAGTGATCCTACTTTCCACGAGACTGGTGCTGCTGTTGCTGAGATATCCAGTTCTTATTCTGGGAGGGTTGAACTGGAGTAGCAGGATTGAATTCTGCCGACAGAGACAGTGCAAATGTCAACAATTCACCACTAAAGAGGTTGGCGCCTTCATGAAACGTGAGAATTCAGAGTTCCTGAATTTTCAATTCGTGAAGGCCTGTGGCAGAAGCTAAAACAGCATCTCACCAATGAAGCATCGAGTTTACCACTCCTCTCACCTACCAGTGTATGGCTTCAGCAAAGTTGTCAGAGAATCTCTTCGAGGAGAATGGAGACATCTTCCTACTTCATGATGGCTGTTTCTATGGATCAACCTGGATTAGTGGTGGCTCCAAGCATTCTGCAGTGGCCGTGTACAGGCAGTCTGCATGGGAGGCAGCTTTAATTCCTATTCGTTTCACATTTTCCAAAGTCTCAAAATGTTTGTAAGACATAGGGAAATTCTTTGGAATTTTAAGGGAGGAACTGTATTCCAATGGAGTGGAATCAGGAACAAAGTTTGTTTAACGGAAAGGTGCGAACTGTGCAGGACGAGCTGCCTTCCCTTAACTTTGAAAAAGCTCAATTTTTCCGGGGAGGTCAAAATTGGTTTCTATTGCCTACACAAACATCAAGGCACACGCTAGTGTGTCGTCTGCCAAAATTAACAATAACATCCTGATAAAATATAAATATATATATATATATACATATGAGCATGGTGACCACTAGACACTTTGTGTCTTTACACAGTGGGGGACGGTGTCGATCCCTCAGGAAAAGTTGACACCAAAGGAATTTTCTCCTGAACGGTATGGGTATGATTAAGATATGATATAACGTGTCTTCAATGTAGAAGCCAAACTTGTAGTTAAACCTTGTTTAATACGGAATAATCATGAATAGATTTGGGTTACATTATAATGCACATTCTCAACAATACAATCAACGAGAATCGAACACCGGACTCTGAAGCCCTTGACTTTTATATGCTCCGGTCGGATCCAGAGCTCCACCGGACAACCAATCAGCTCTTGAGTTCATTAACCAATCAAGTTCATGGTTACAAAGTTTTAAACCAATCGTGGCCAACAATACTTGGCCATGTTCTCCTGCACGTCCGCTCATGGTTTTGACGCAAAACCTAAAAGTCCTTGCTGTTAAACAAATGGTTTTGGCGCCAACAAGAGTCAACTACCGTTTCAAGCACACAAGTAGGCATGAGGGTGAGCCAATGTCCGTTACACCCACATACTTCAAGTACTTTTTTAGGGGAAAAAGTCTGGAAAGCACAAGTCCAATGAGAAAATCAGGAAAGCACAAATCAAATTCAGATGCACACACATCAGTTGCACTACAGTGGATTTTTGTACATTTTTTGTACCTTGATTCTTTAACCATACAAGAGGATTGTGATCAGTTAAAATTAAAAATCTTGAGCCAACAATGTAATGTCCGAGTTTATGGATTGCCCACACCACACAGCAACATTCTTTCTCAATTGTACTGTATGCAAGCTCTCAAGGATAAAATTTCCTTGAAAGAAACAAGACTGGATGCTCATTACCGTCACTGTCTTCCTGGCACAATACCGCTCCCATACCTCGGTCACTCACGTCCGTTTGAATAAAAAAATCTCCGAGAATAATCCGGTGTATGTAATACCGGTTTCTTAGTGATTGCGGCCTTAAGAACCTGAAACGCGTGTTCACACGCATCATCTCAATCTACCTTTGTAGGTTCAGATGCTTTCTATTTGTCTGTCAAAGGACTAGCAAGCTGAGCAAAGTTCAGGTATGTAATGTTGATAATAGCCTACTAACCCTAGTATTGACCTAATTTCCTTCTTAGTTTTAGGCCTATGTAACTGACTGACAGCCAAAACTTTGATGTCCGTAGGGGACCTAACACCACCTCCACCACCCAGTTCATGACCCAAGTAAACTGCATGATCCATACCGAACTGGCAATTTTTGGATTTATAGTTAGTCCTGCCTTCTGAACTTCCTGAAGGAATTTTAGAGTGTGATTTAGGTGTTACCCCCATTCTTCTGATTTCACGGCAACATCAAGAAACGGCCCTTTCCAGAATACCTCAAGTTTGAGTACTAATACCTGATCTCCCCCCCCCCCCCTGATACTGTCTATCCCGGGTCCCTTTATAATACTTTTTTGCTTTGGTTTGAGCTTGCCTCGAAGTGTTGCCTCTTCCGCTAATGCCCTACTGTTTTGAAACCTATTTAGCAAGTTATATACATGTTCGACTACTGTTAACATTTACATCTTCATCCTCCCACCTATCTTTAAGTACAGTAAAACCTGTTATCCAAACCCCGATTATCCGAACACCTTGATTATCCGAACTTCCCTTGATTAAGAAAACCGGCAAACTCCAAGCAGGCCTAAAGAAAATATCAATACTTGCTGAACCCAGGCAATCTTGGAATGCTAACAGCCACTGGTTGTTCTACCACAGTATTTTTTACCAACTCTGAAATATTTTTTTTAATATTTTTATTACCGTGCAAGTTGTTACATGGCCTCAAATAATGCCGATCGTCGCTAGCGCTCCCGCAATCTGTCGCGATCCGCCATCGTTGTCTCCTAGCCGGACATTCACAAAGAACGCGCCCATGCTAATTCCAATGAGCCGACCTTGCCTCGCTTCGCGTGACGTCATATTATGACTGGCCCCAATGCCACGTGCCACAAATGAACCAATCGGAGCTCGCGAGTCGCGATACTACAGAACGCACCAACGGTTTTTGAAACGGAGCAGTTAATTGGAGGAACAGGCAGTGACGTTGACGGCAGCAAGAAAGGGGATTTCTCTGGGATTCCCAGATTGTAAACGCGACAAGATGGCGGCCGAACGATGCTTGTTTAATGAATTAACCTCCGTTCGCTTGAACCAAGCGCTATTTTCATCACACAGAAGCAATTTCATGTTAGTTTTCACGACGTAAAATACTAATTCAGGTATAAATATATATTATGATTAGGTCTATCGCAAGAATTACTGCCTGGATAGAATGATTTATACCAAATCAACGCTGACCGTTCATAGGGATTTTATTTTTATTTTATTATTTATGGTACAGTACCATATTTAGTTTAATCTATTAAACTATTTATTAGCAAAATAGTTCAATCGCAATCAATTGCTTAACTGAATGGCAATCTTGAAAATATGAAGAAAGGTTATTTATAGTAAATAATACTGGTTTTACCCGTAATTTTTCCCTTTCATGCAGTACGGCTGGTTTATTAACATTAATCGGATTATCCTGATTTTCGATTATCCGAACTACCCTTGGTTCCAATTAGTTCGGATAATCGAAGTTTTACTGTAACTGTAATGGTCCCCTAAATGTTGCTACCATACACTAGTTCCGACGGTGTGAAATTAGTGGTTTCACGCACTGAACTAGGAATAGCAAAGCATACTGCTGGCAAACACTGCTCTCAATCATTTGGATTTTCTAAACACAAAGCCCTTAAAATGTCTTTGAGTTTGAGGGGAACTATGCACAATCTCCATCCCACATTTCTCTAGGAAATAAGTTGTCAGTTGTGAAACAAAAATGCTGCCTTGGTCCGACTGGATCGTTACCGGAAAGCCTATTCGACAAAAAACTTTTAAAAGTTCATCAACAATTGTCTCAGAGTTAGCTACCTCTAAAGCTACTGCTTCTGGAAATTTTGTCGCGGGGCATAACATTGTTAGAATATACCTGAACCCTTGCTGTGTTGGTTTCATTGGTCCTACCACATCAATTATTAAGTGTTTGAACGGTGTACTTATTATGGGAACCTTTACCAATGGCACTTTAGTTACAACACGAGTTTTGCCTATGAGCTAACATGTATCACATTGTCTGACCGCCTGTTCAACTTGTTTACACTTCCCAGGCCAGTAAAAGTGCTGCTGAATTCTTGCCAAAGTTTTCTTTTTACCTAGGTGTCCCGACCACCCATTTCAATGATTCACATCAATTACCCGATTTCTGTACTTAAGTCGTATAATCATCTGTTCAAAAACACAGTCCGTATTGCGTTGTTCCCACTGTCTGTACAATATTCCCTTCCTTACAAAAAATTTTGTTGAAGGATTTTTACTGCCTAGAACTGCCTTCCAACATCCTTTTGAGCTCTCATCAATTTACTGAGCTTCAATTAACTCCACTGTGGATGTCCTAACTAAACTGGTATGATCTGCAGTCAAGGGTGATAGCACACTGCTAATCCTAGCCGCACCATCTACATTTACTTTGGCTTTGCCCCCTTGCTTATCGTCTATTAAATGCCCATGGGCGGCTAAAATTAATTCGATAAAAAAGTGGAGGGGGCGTTAACAAGGCTAAAACACAATTTCTGACCTTAACATATTTTTTGGGGTGGCCGATTAGGCCTAAATCTATCACGGTAAGGTTGATTATTCACGTGCGTGGTCTGGGTTCAATCTAGCATTAACACAATCTTTTTTTTTTTTTAGCGAATCGGAAAATTGATTAAAAGTTTACCGAAATCAACGTTTTATCCCCTTAAATCTTGGTTGTTCTGCAGCAAAATTAACGAAAATATTCACAAATTTAACTAAATCAACATTTAATCCAACACTATTCACGGGAGCATTTGTAATCACGGAAAAGTCGGCAATATTAGGCCTACGCGATCAATCATTGATATGCGTAATATGGATTCCGTCTAGTGAAAACGCTTTACCTTTTTCCCATTTATTCTCAAATTTAGTTTATTAGATCGTCCTCCTTCCAATATTTAACATAATTCAAAGTTAAAACTAATTTTTAACCTTCAAACACACAAACCTCCAAAACAGACAACGTGATTCACCACTGGAAAACGCTTGTGTTGACATTATCACCATAGAGTTATGTATTGTCGTCCAAGACGGAAGTTCCGGCGGAAATAGAAGCGTGGGTCTGGACCCGTGGAGCCCCAGTAGTGGACGCGAAGTGGTGGACGCGTCAACACTGCGTAAGCGCTTGAAACATCCGGTCTACCGCGTCCGTTATGACGTTACACCGGTTGGCGTTTGCTGGTCGTGAATCGCCTGTCTGTTTTGAAGGTTTTGTGATGGTTAAAAATTAGTTTTAACTTTGAATTCGGCTCACAGAGGTCTCACGGACTTGTGGTCGGGCTTAAAATGTGCGTAATGTTAGATATTGGAAGGAGGACGATCTAATAAACTAAAATTTGAGAACAAATGAGAAAAGGGTATAGCTTTTTCACTAGACTGAATCCATATTACGCACTTAATTGATCGATCGCATAGGCCTAATATTGCTGACTTTACGCGATTACAAATGCTCCCGTGAATCGTGTTGAATTAAATGTTGATTTCTAAATGTTTATAAATCTTTTCGTTAATTTTGCTGCAGAACAACCAAGATTTAAAGGGATAATACGTTGATTTCTTTAAACGTTTGAAGCTTTTAAACGATTGACGATTGACCGTAATTTCACGATTGACTAAAAAAAAAAAAAGTATTGGAGAGGGGGGGCATTAATAAATCTACTATACGATTTCTGACCTTAAGGTATTTTTGGAGGGTGGGCGTTAACAAAGCCAGGGCGTTTATTAGGCGATTTACGGTAGTTAAATCTGGATCCTTACCTACAGAAGACTTTTACCTTAACTTCAGAAGAATTTGCAAGCCTACTGCTGCTTTTCTGCGTCCCCCTAGCCACATTTTCAAGCTCATCATGTTTTGTACCTTCCAATTTACCCTCTTCCCTTAGCCTAGCTTCATGAAGTTGTTTGGCCTGTGCCTTAGTAATAACATTACACAATTCTCACTGCTCCTCATCATTCTTGTTCTGAATGCCATGAATTGTTTTGTCAGTCAAAATACAACCAAAATTGCCTGGAAAATAGGGTGAAACTGCTGCCCTAACCTTTACTTTACCACTTGGGGATCCTATCTCCATAACTGCTACTGGTAATTCTGCTGGGGTGGGGAATAATACTGTACTCAACTGAATGAATTCCCCTGTTAGATTTGCTGGATCTACCAGTTTGCTAGCAAAAACATTTAGTGTTGCACCAGTGTCTCTCAAAACTCTTAACTGTTTACCTTCTAAATCATAACCTGCTATTATGTTATGGTCCAATTCAGAAAACATATGTTTACCACGGGTCATGCATACATTTACTGAAGCTGTACTACGTTTATTTGGACAATTTTTGACGTGATGAGAAGAATCTCCACACTCAAAACACGATCGTTTAGCTTCAAACTGCTTAGAATTACCATTTGTATTTCTAAAACCATGTGGACCTCCATCCCCATTTGCACTTTGCCCATTACATGAAGCATTTGCACTTTTAGCATGCTGCTGTCCATTCCCATTTCTTTCCACATTCCCATTACCACTGTTAGCATTATTTGCCTGCCCATGGGCCACTGTTCCGTTGTTTGACCCTGGATTTGTGTTACTGTTACTACTGTTACTATTATCATATCAAAAACCAAAACTGGTAAAAGGGGCTGCCAAGTTCCGAATGGTTCGGCTCTTCAACGGAGTGATATCAACACACCATAACATTCGCCAAGTTAATCGCACTGCTTAATAGTTCGAATGGTAAATGAAAACTAGAACAATGCTACGTTCGGTAGCAATGTTCAAGTTTTCATTTAACGTCTAAAATATTATTCGGTGCAATTAAGTTGGCGAATGCTTTGGTGTTGATATCACTCCTTTGAAGGGCCGGACCATTCGGAACTTGGCGGCCCCTTTTACCAGTTTTGGTTTTTGATACGATATCAGTCCTTTTTTTTTTTTAAATTGTGTATTACATTCAACTCCACTACCGCGCAGATTTGTAATAAAGTGGCACGTGAACAAGAAATTGGTTTTCAACAATTTGCTACTACATTTTGCCTATATGTCGAACCATTCTCAGCTTGGTCACCTCTTTACAGGTTTTTGGTTTGGTTTTAATTTTGTTGTAATTTGTTTTATTTCGTTAGTTTTGGTGTGTTGATATCACTCCTTTGATGGGCCAAACCATTCTCAACTTGGTAGCCTCTTCACCAGTTTTTGGCTTTATTTATTTTGCTTTATTTTTAGAGTTTGTTTATTTTTCGTGAATTGGGCGTGAATACAATTTCTTTGGCAACGTTGTTTAGATTTATCGTGCTACACTAGTGAGTGTCTAGGCACGCACGTCAGTATACACGTTGTCATTGTCCGAACTTTGGCCGTCCAATGAGAGACGATGCCGACAATACTAACAATGGTTATAACAATATTTTCGTACTTACGCGCCATCCTCGTTACACCCCTAGGCTCCAAACCATAAAAGGTACGCAGTTCGTATCGTACTGCAGCCATTTGTCCAATTTCATAGCTGGAAGCGCATTCCCGTTATTTCAGTTATCGATGAATAATCACCTTATGGAAATTAACATGGGGATGAGCGGACTACAATCTAGTTACACATTTTCAACGCCATTGAGGATCAGATTTTGCATTGAAAGTAGCTTAGCTGGCATTCCTACTTGAGTTTATTTTTGTGAGGTGGGTCATTGCTCTTGATTTCAACACAATTTAAGCTTTTCCTTAAGTACCTGAAATGTGCCCAACTATGCTTCAAAATATAAGACACTGACGCTACGCGCCGTGCTAGAATGGTTTACAACCTTGACAATTGAATTGATGTTATGTTTGTTGTGATGATTGTTGCCTAACTTGGCGCGACACACTAGTGTGTGCCTAGATTTCCCTTGTAATAATTAAATTTCCTGTAGTAAGGCCTATTCCCATTTCCCTTGGAATTTTGGTCACTATTCTGCACTGTAATCCCTTCACTACTACGGTTATTTCGGGGACCACCCTGTCACCTAGCCATCCATTCATCAGCTAAAGTAGCAACCTGCACTAGATTTTCTAAATCCCCTTTATCCACTAACCACAGTTTTAACTCGTTTGGTACTTTTTCTAAAAACTGTTCAATTAGCATAAGCTGAACCAACTTATTGAAATCCGTACCACACTTTGCTGTTCTAATCCACTCTGAGTAATATGTTTGGATCATGAATGCAAAATCACTTTAAGGTTGCTTACGAGATTTACTTGGATTTGGGAGTATTGGATTTCAATTTCTTCACACAATTTCTTCTTTGGAGTGGATGAGACAGATGCGACAGCAGACACTTCCTTATCCCGAGCATGCTTAGGTTGATGCTGCTGCATTCATAGGCTGGGCTTCTCCTGAAGGGGGCAGGGTGATGGCCCAAAGTTCCCTTGAAATGGATAAACACACAGAACAAGGCCTAGTCGTGGGACTTCAGTCACGACAGCTCCAACACTGTTCGTGTAAGTCGATGTCTGAGTGATGAAAATGCGCGCAACGCTTCTTAGGCCCAATCAGCAGGTTGGAAACAGTCACATACGAAGAGGCTATAAATTGCCGACGGAGCACAAAAACACAATCACAAAGCACATTGGACGATCCCACGAAACATGATTCATGTTATTGACTCACAAAAGTTTTGCAAATTGAAGAAAACACAGGAATAAACATAAAAAAACCAAAGACATCGCTAAGGACACGTCAAACAGTCGCGAATGCTGACAACAAAGATGGTCGCCTATCCATAATGCAAACATTTAATAGGGGATGGTATTCTTGGAGAAAAATAAAATATAAGTACATGAAATTAAGAAGCATGTTAAAGACTTCTGCCTTTTCATTCGTACAGTTTAAGAAAAAGGAAAAAGATATCTTCATCAAATTTTCGACAACCATTTATCTGGAGATGCAGGAGCTCAGACGACGGTTTCATCAGGCAACAACAGAAAATTCACGTTACTATGTCATGTTCGATCGTCAGCTTTTTGAATTGGCGGCTGAGTGTAGCTTCCTACGCCGATTCAAAACGCAGACGATCGACTATGACGTAGTGACGTGAACTTTCTGTTGTTGCCCTACGAAGACAATCGTCCCAGCCCAGATAACTGTCGAAAATTTGCAGAAGATATTGGTAAAGATATCTTTTTCGTTTTTGAAATTGTGCGTAAACTGTGCGAAGGAAGATGATTCCTGATTTTCAAAGTAAACGACATGATATTTTTAAACTTCTGCCCACCAAATGTGCCCACATAAGATACTTTTTCATACAAACCTGAACTTGTTGGACTAATTTGTTTGTTATTTTTTTGCTAACAAACTCCTCTTGAGAAACTTTGAAAGTCCGCTCATCTTCTGTAAGACAATGAACAGAACATGTTACTAAATACAAATGGAGATTCTACCAGAGAACTTGTTCTCGCACGAGAATCGAATTTCTCCCGAGTAGAATCCGAGCTTTGTAAAAACCTGCCATATTGTGTCATTAACTCGGTAATAAATGCAAAATTCTATCGCTTCCACCCTTACATCCCTCCACACCTCACCTCTCAACTTATCACTCTTTTTAGACCCGCGGCCCCCGCCGCAGAGAGGTGGACTGGAAAACATGGTTACCGTTTTGTCGGATTCTACTTGGAGAACTTCTATTCTTCTGAGAGAACAAGTTCTTTAGTAGACAGTCCACTACAACATCGTAGAATCCTCCTCACTGTTATTCTATGAAATAGATAGATTAATAAACGTCCTAAACTAGAACCTGCCTTCAAGAACATTCGTCGTAGAGGCTAAACAGAAAACTCAAGTCAGGGCGCACTAACACACCACGCAACCCACGGACCCAATAGTCTACAGCAGCCATGCCTTCGTACCAGTCCCACAGCAAATCATCCCAGCAGGGCAACGAGCAAGGCCCCGACCCAGGCAAACCACGTAACTAAACAAATCAGCTGGCAGCAACCCAATCCGCCATCACCAAAACCGCCTTCTCAACCTTGTCTTTTAAATCTTACGCACACACTGCCTGATCAAAGAACATGGGAGAAAAAATAGGGGAACATCCCGGACCAGGATGTGCTGAAAGCACCCACCAACTCAAGTTTCAGGTCACCCGCTCCATGACCCAAAAACCCGCAGCTGGGTCGTCATTGTAGATACAAGTAAATCACTCTCAGACACTCCAAACCACGAAGAAATCATTCCAATCACCCCCGGACACAACTGGGAGTCAAAACGGTCTCCAGACATCCGGAACACACAATCTGCCGCCGTGTTGCAAACTCCAGGAATGAAAACCGCCTCTAGCACACAATCTAGACCCTGCTGCATGCCCATAATCTGCGCGCAAGCTGGGTGAGGAACGGGGAGTGCACATAAACTACGGTACTATCAGAAAGGACATGCACGCACCGACTCCGAATTACATCCAGAAACACTGGTGGCATAAATAATAGCGAACAATCCCGGCACTAATATGAAGGAACTAGTCCATTGGCAGCTGGTGGCCTTGGGCATCACGCCCCTCAACGAGGCACCCCAACCAATGTCCAATGCGTCTGAACAATCGAAACATCCAGACACAACCATTCCCGGCTGGCTCCAGATGGCATAAAACGCCTAACCACCAACGTACATCCCTAATTTAACCAGCCGAGAACAGACTGTCAAAAGGCCCAAACGAGACCAGTGCACTAAATCGGTCTGCCAAAACCTCATGTGTAACCGTGCAGTCACTGGACAAACTACATCATCACCCAATCCGATCATGCGCCGTAAGAAACGTATGGGACTGTAGCCGGCAAACTATGTCCAGCAGCTCCTGCTGCTTACGGGACGGCATTACAAAATAAGCACCATTTCAAAGTAACAGCAGGCTCCGAGAAGGCTGCAACATACTCTTCTCAAGATTCGGGGCAAACCGCAGTTTTGTAACAACGATCCAAGTTTTCTTCGCTCATTCTTAAATACCAAATACCGTTCGGCATTCGCAAATTTTCGGTTGCTTTGAAAGGGATGGAAAGTCTCTTCCTGCAACCTTCTTCAGACTTATTTCTATCGTGGTTTTCTTAGGTCTACATCTTTGCTGTTCTGCCAGCCCAGATTTAAATTTTTCTGCACGGAAGTGACTTTCCATCCTCTTCAAAGCAACCGAAAATTGGCGAATACGGTATTTTGTGTTTGAGAATTAGCGAAGAATACATAGATTGTTCTTACGAATTTGCTGCACACTCTCAAAGTAAAAATCGACGTTTTGATATTTTCAAACCAAATTGTAGTCAAAGTGGGTCTTACATCCATCCCAACGTACTCTTCCGTGTGACAGGCCCAAAATGCCAAAATCATCTTGGTTAACACCAGAGCCCCTTTCAGACACAAAAATCTGTGTACAGCCATAATAATGCACATGAAAATATACGACGCCGAAGCCATGCCAAACGGAAGCACCCGGAACCGGTATGCCACTCTACACCATGAAAACAGCGGTGTGGGCATCATGGAACTCCGGAGACCTGCATCTCGTCCTCCCATCATAAGTCTACGGGCGCTCGGGACCACTGGTACCGCCTAACATGCCTGTGATTACATTTTTGCCGATGGGTGGATCTCCCTGATCTAGTTTGAAAGCTATGATGACGGTTCAAAGTTTCAGTTCTGTTCCACAGTTAAGAGACTTAGCCACTCGTACACAGAGACACATGTGGTGTGCCATGGATGAGTCTAGTAGAAATAATTATATTGGTATGCATCGTGGAGGTGCGCGTGCTGCAAGTTCTGATGGGAGTGCGTTGCGTAATGATGTTAATAGGCAGCAGTTACCTGTTGATAATGTTGACTCTTCTCGTGTCAAAAATGATGTTAGGTCGCAAGTGGCTGGGGATAGGACTCTTCCAACATCTAACCCTCGTCCTCCTGTTGTGTGCTGGCGTTGTAATGCGGAGGGTCATATTTCTAGATTTTGCACTGCTCCTACTCCTGTTAATACATCTGTGACTCTTAGTGTGTCGGTAAACTTGGCGTCTCCGCTGCAATAAGTCCGATTGCGGTGGAACAAAATGTCAGGACATATGTTCTTGAAACTTCACTACAGCCTTCAGTAGGTCTTAAGCCCTTGGTACCCTTAACCACTCACTCCATTGTCTAGACTGCTATCTGGGATACTGGAAGCGTGTTTTCGCTCGTGTCTGCTGATTTTGTTTCCTCGCTTCATGAAAATGTGGTGGTTCATCCTTTGCCTTTACAGTTGTATACTGCCAGTGGTGACGTTGTGTGTACGCAGGGTTGGGTCTCATGAAATGGAATTGCCGAGAAAATCGTTCCGTCACTCTTTCATAGTTTGTCAGGGTCTTCCTGGTAGATTTATCTTGGGAACTGATCTTATTGAGAGAGCTCGGGCTACGATTAGTCTTCATGAACGTGTATGGTGGTATGCTGATTTACCTAGGTTGCGGTACAGTTTTCTGTCTAGTCTGGTGGATACTCCAGACTGGTTGATACTAGGCCTAGGTGGGAGAGCATCATTAACAGATCACCGTTAAAAGATGATGTAAAGTTTAAAATGGCAGACATTTTTTTTCAAAACATCCCAGTGTGTTCCGTGACGAGCCAGGAAGCTGTACTACTGTCAAGATGCATATTGAGTTGGTTCACAATAAACCTATTTATAGTAAGCCTTTTCCTGCAAACCCTATTCAAAAGTTGTTGTCGGAAGGACGAGTTGAACCCTCTAATAGCCCGTACTCTAGTTCTTGTTTCCTTAAGCCTAAGCCTAACGGAGAACTTAGATTTTTAATTGATTTTCGAAAAATTAATGGTGCTACTGTGGCTGATGGTTACCCATTGCCTTCAATAGATTTGATACTGTCGCAACTTGGTACTCCCAAGTATATAACAACTATTGATCTAAAGTCGGCATATCACCAGATACCATTGGATGAGGCATCACGTCCGATTACTGCTTTCAGTGTCCTGGGGGCTCATTACCAAGTGAAGTACATGATGTTTGGCCTTCGGAATGCCTCAAAGGTTTTTCAAAGAATGATCGATGAGCTTATGCGTACCACTGAGTTCCTAGGTTTGTTTCAATATCAGGATGATTTGGTGCTCGTAAACTCCGATCTGGAAGAGCACATGCGTAAGTTGGATTTTGTGTTGGGACGTCTAGCTTTTGCGAATCTCACTGTAAATATTGATACGTTTTTTCTATGTTGAAGTGAGACGCGGATTCTCGGGTTCATTTTGTCCAAAAAAGGGATATTGCTGGATCCTGCTAAGGTTGATGCCATTAACAATCTTAAGCCTCCTTCTAGGTTGAAAGAGTTGAGGACCTTCTTGGGGATGACAGGCTTTTTTAGGAGATATGTTCATATTCGACTCATGCTAGGCCACTTCTTGATTTGTTGAAATCTAATCGTAAATGGGAATGGTCTCCTGAGTGTGATAAGGCTTTTCGTCTACTGAAGGAGAAGTTGACTTCAGTCCTGATCTTAGCGCAGCCCGATTTCTCGAAACCATTTGTGATAAGGTATGACAGCAGTAGTATAGGCCTTGGTGCGATTCTTTCACAAGATGGAGCGAATGGTCCTAGGATTGTATGTTTTGCTAGCAGGTCGTTGCGAGAAAATGAGACAAAATTCTCTGTTGTGGAACGTGAGGCTTTAACTGTGTTGTGGTCCGTTGAATTGTTCCATCCATACATCGAAAGTAATAAGTTTTTAGTTATTACTGACCACAAGTTTCTCGAGTGGCTACGCTCGGCACGTGATCCGGCTGGGTGATTATCTCGTTAGGCCTTACGTCTTGCGTGTTACGATTTTGATATCAAATACCGTTCTGGTGCAACAAACACTGTGGCGGATTGTCCTTCTAGACATGTATTGGCAGTCTCCACCGGAAATGTTGGTGGTAACGAGGAAGTGCAAATCAAAGCTGCTGAGGATATTGACCCTGTGTTGAGGTTGGTGCGGGATTTTCTGGTAGACGGCACTCCTTTTTCTACTTCTTCCTTGGGACGTCGTGCTTGCAGGATATCTTATGGTGCTGTCATCATCGGTGGTTTGGTAGGAAGGTATTTTCCAGAGAAACCTGATGGACGGCGATTTTGTATTCTCATCCCTCCACCTGATCGTACTCGTTTGATTGTTCGGGCACATAACGGTGTTGCTACAGTTCATCTGGGTGTGACTCGTACTGTTCAGTATCTCCAAAGGTTTTGTTCTTGGTTCGGTATGGCTAGAGATGTTGCGGCGTATGTGAGGAGATGTTTCCAATGCTAGAAGTGTAAGGCAGACCATACTGGACGTAAGGGCGCCATGGGTGCAGCTCCCATTCCATAGCTCCCGGGTGATGTACTCTGTTTGGATGTCAGTGGCCTTTTCCTCGTAGCAGCAAGGGCAACAAGTTCTTGCTGATCCTAATCGACTCGCTTACAAAGTGGCCCGAAGTTTTTGCCATGAGAGACTCGTGCTGAGACCATTGCAGAGATTTTGGCGAAAGAAGTCTTTTCGAGGCATGGCTGTTGTAAACGTCTCGTCAGCGATAATGGGAAGCCCTTCCTTAATTCTGTTATGCGGGCGCTTGCACGTATTTATGGGATAAAGCAAGTGTTTCTTTCATACTACTCGCCACAAGGTAATCATGCGGAGCGTGCTATCGGCTCGCTTAAGTCCTTGGTGAGGACTCGTCTTGGGATATCGCAGAAGAAATGGGACGCCGATCTGCAGTTTATCGCCATGGGTTTGCGCTCTTCAGTCTCTCGTTCAACAGGGTTTAGTCCTTCCTTTTTACATCACGGAAGAGAAATGCGTATGCCAGGTAAACTTGATCCTCTTGTCACATGTGATCTAGATAAAAAGACTTCTGCGTGGGCTGTAAAGTTACCTGTACGGTTGAAAGATGGAATTTCTCTAGCGCGAGATGCTTTGCGTGAACGTCAAGATGTCCATCGCTCACATGATGATCAATCTCAGAAACCTTTCGAATTTAAGGTTGGTAATGAGGTTTTGTGTAAAGCGCACTTTCATTCGTCTAAGGTTAAATCGTTCGGTGCAAAGTTGGCTCCACGCTGGACTGGTCCTTATGTGATTGTGGAAAAGGTGACACCGCTTACTTATCGACTTCAGGATCCGGAAAAATCCAAGGTTCTTAAAGGGACTTTTCATCTTTCTCAGCTTAAGCCTTTCTGTCGATAATTGCCTTTTTCTTGGTTATTTTTGTTTTGATTTCGTTTCATCCTTAGTTCCTTTAATTTATGTTCTTTTTCTTTGGTTTTGTGTCGTCCTTTTCTACCCCAAGTGCTGGGAGCGGTTGCGTTCTCCTGTAATCATGCCTTTTTGAAGCTGGGACTGGGTCCTGTGGGTGATATTTCTCATGTTTCACTAGGGGTACAGCTACAATGATTTGGTGTCCTATTGAAGCTAAAATTCCCATCCTGCTATCTTTGATAGTTTGGCTTGTGTTGATTTTTGGTGTGGTATTACTCCTGTGAACCAGGTCAACAGGGTTTTTCTGTCATGGTTGGCGTTGGTTGGGTTCAATGGGATGGCACTGATGAGTTGTTTTGCTTCTGGTTTGGTGAAATTTTGTCCATGGGCTCCGTATTTTTGTTTCTCATTTTCGCCTTGTTTCTTTTTGTTAATCTTTTTGTGTTTCCCAAATTTGCCTTGCACACCTTTGTTTCCTGGTGTTTTGAAGGTTATCTGGGATGGTTGGTATCATTATGTGTTGTGGTATTTCTTTGATAGTGTTAACGTCGGGTTGGACGGCTGGTTTGGCCAATAGTCTGGTTTGTTCTAGTCAGTCGGCTAGATGTTTTCTGTCTTTCTCGCTCCAAGTTTCAGTTTGTTTAAAGCTCTCTTCGTTTCCTTTTGGTGTGAAAGTTGCTTGTATTTGGCCCCAATTGTTTTTTATTGTGTATACCTCGCAAACTGGAAACGGAGCTACAGAGGCTTTTCTCGGACTTAGCTGCCTTTTTCTTTTTGCGTCCTTGTGATTTGATCGGCTGTTGCATGTTTGTAACGTAGTAGGGTAAATCTTTCTGAACAGTTGTGGCTTGTACGTGGCATAATAATCGGAAATAAATGATTTTTTTTTTATCCACCTTTCATTTTTTTTTCTTTTCCTCTTTGGAGGGTGTGATTGTTTGCCTACGTTTCCCGTAACCTTACCTCTCATTCATGTTGGGCGTTTGATTTGTTTTTGTGTTATGTTGATGTCATATCATTTTTCTTTTCACTTTCGTTTATTTTGTTTTCTGTCGTTTTATTTTCGTTTTGTATTTTTGTCGTTGGTGGTTTTGGCTTGGGCTGACTAATGTTGAATAATACTTGGCTTCGCGATGGTTAGTGTGGTGGACTGTGTGGTTTTGGGGAGTCGGTGGTTTTGTGTTTTTTTTATGCTTGCACTGTTATGTTTACTAATCACTGCCCGCTTTAACGATGTGGATTTTCGGGTTAACTTGTGATTAACTTGAGTGTTGCATCCCTGGTCATTTATTTGGATTTTTATTTTGTTTCGCTGGAAAACTAGGTCCACCGGTCTCTTACCGGACCTATGTGGCGTTACTGGAGTTTGTTTCAACGGTGTGTTGATTGGATTATGTGAGACTTGGCCTGTTTGCAGTGGACTGGTTGAGTATGTTAAATTGTTCTCCCAGTCCTTTCTTTGTGCTGAATCGTTCTTTAATGAATTATGTGGGTTTTAGCCAGGGTTATGGGTATGGTTTTCCTCGCTGCATGTGCTTAACACTTGCTTTTTCTTCTAACGTTGTTATCTGGTAAGCTGAACTTGGTTCTTGTGCCGTCGGTAGGTCTAATTTTGCATTTTTTTCCCCAGCCTTCGTGTGCTGAATGGAACGGAAGGTGAGGACACCTTTTGTCGCAGCCGGGGGGGCTTCTGTCGCGCCGATGGGTGGATCTCCCTGATCGCGCCTCCCTCGCCGATCAAGATTGTCGCCTGCCTCTTCTGGTCGTGTGCTGCATGCGAGCTTCTTGCTCACTCTGCCTTAGTTTGGTTGCATGTTCGTGATTTACTAAGTAAATCCACGTTAATTGTTGTGGTTATTGCTTTAATTAAGACTGGTTTTTATTTTTGTGTTTACTTAATGCTCAGTTATTAATGAACTTGTTCATATTTTTATATAAATTTTACATATGAAAAACAAAATAGTCAAGATCTTATAGTTTTAACTTCATTAATATGTCATAATAGGAATATTTTGTTATTGTGAGTTCACCATACTATCGAGTGTTGTTCATCGCCGTTAGGGGCGTCAGCACTTTTCTGGATCGCTAGAGAAAGAACATTATTCTTCGAGCAGCGTGTGCGCGTGCGCCAACAGTTGTTGCTCACGCAGCAGCGCCAATTTTGATCTTGAAGCCTGCCGTTTGATGTAACGCCAAGCCAGGCGGGAGTGGTTGATGCTCGTGTGTGGGGATGTTGGCTTGGAGCGACAACAGCGTTGACCTTTTCTCTGGTTCGCCATTTCTTCTACGGGACAACACACGGACTTCTTTTGGCAGGTAATGAGCATGTATCTGAATTACATTTGGCCAATCTGACATTGAATTACGAGTTATGAAGAAGAGTTACTTACTGAACGCTAGCCTACGAGCGTCTGGTGTGGTGCTGCCATTATTACGTTCGGTCAAGCTGACACCGAATTACGAGTTATGAAGAAGAGTCACTTATTGAAAGTTATCCTACATTTGTCCGGTGTTGCCCTGTCGTTAGGGAAGAAAAAAAACAAACTGGCGCAAATGTGGATGTTGGCTTTTCCTCACGTAGTCAGTGAATTCATCGCTGGCAAATGACTGTGAGCATGGTCAAAAGAAATTCACGTAGCGCTGAACTGTTGTCAATCGCCTCACCCGGCTGGTATTTATTTTGTTACCGCTGCCATGGTTTCGTTTGGCTTATTAGTAATGAATGTAATCTTAAACCAGTGCCATAACTTGGTTTGTTGTTGCCATGATAAATTATAGAGCGTGGTTTTAACTGTTGTCACCAATTGCTTTGGTTGTTAAATGTATCTCAAGAGAGTTAAATTGCGGAAGGTGTGCACACACATGAATTAGCGATAGAAAGTTGGTTACACGTCCAGATTTTTTTTTACTGTTGTTATCTCTTCTAACTGGCAATTAGCGAGGTTTATGTTGAGCATTTATACAATGTTGATATTTATAAATAAACTATAAGAGATATTACACTCATTAAGGCAGCATTAGTGGTGATTTTGGCATGTGATGTGAGTGTATGGCTAATGAATTAACTTTACCGCACCGGAATTCCCAGACCTCTCGTTTTCTTTATTCCTCCCACCCCTAGACGGCCATAACTTAGACCCCCCCCCCCCTTAACCCCGGGTCCTTTTTTTTCTCCCCCCCCCCCCCCCCCCAACGGCTTCACAAAGGGCTGTAAACAATGATACAGCGGGAGCATTTGGGCGCAATCATCCCTAAAAGGTTAAAACTTAAGCAGCTTTCTTTACAAACATATAGTTTTGACTTTTTGTGAGCTTTTTTTTATGGACTACCACTACGAATGTTTATCAGAGAACTCGGTCGGCTATGCTTTAAATAGTGGGTCCCTGGATTTTGATTGGTGGAAATGTGTTGATGCCAGAATTATTGCATAACTTAATGTAGTCTTGTAGGTGATTGGCTGTAGGTATTAAGTAATTATGAACAAGTGGTTTGGTTAAATGAATACAAAGTGTTTCTAAGTTTTCGCATGTTTTGGCGTTAGGAATTTGAAATAAAATTATTGATTGCGAAATTTCGGTTTAAGCCCCGTTTTTTGAAAGTGTGAAACCAGTGAGTTTTCTTGTTTCATTAATTTAAGTTTGATTTCTGAGAACTAAGACGTTTACATATTTCCTGTTTACTTTGGCCTACATGTGTGTCTGGATGCACAGCCACCTATGTAGGCCAAAGTAAACAGGAAATAAGTAAACGTCTTAGTTCCCACAAATCAAACTTTAAATTAATGAAACAAGAAAACTCACTGGTTCAACACTTTCAAAAAAACAGGGCATAAACCCGAAATTTCGCAAACAAAAATTGTATTTGAAATTCCTAACACTAAAACACACGAAAACATGGAAACACTTGGTATTCATTTAACTAAACCACCTGTTCATAATCACTTAATACCTACAGCCAATCACCTACAAGATTACATTAAGTTATGCAATGATGCTGGCATCAACCCAATTTCACCCATCAAAGAGGCTAAAATGCAGTGATGAAATGCATAGTTTAACAAATTTACAGAGAACTGAAGTATAACGAGTAAAGCGTGACTTATTAAAGCTTGGGTATCAAGTTGAAAGGCCCAAGATCGAAAGCGCGGCTACCCACTTAACTCGAGACTTAATACATACACTCAAGGTTTGGAGTTAATAAAAGGAAAAGGAGGATAAAACTTGCCTTGATAAGTTTCCTTGTTTTTATTCTCATTTGCGAGAACATACAGCACTCTTAGCAGCTGCAAGACTTCATCCACAGTACAGGACAAGGGGTCAGTTGCCAGCAACAAGCTTGTCCCTTCATTAAAGATACGAGAGCCTCGTCGTGATACAGTCTGACTCTGGGGCTGTGAGGCTCCTTCCTAAATATAAGATTGTGACATCAGCAATTTCATTTGTTTCTGATTAATGCAAATAAATGCAGGTATCTAATCGCATCCCTTTATAAGTTGCTTTAAATATTACGCACTAGTAACATACCTCATTTTTCCCATCGTCATCCTTTTCCTCTTTGTAAATAACCCTTGAATAAAAACAAAATTCTAAAATTTAACGAATTTTTTACTCGTTGTGAGACATAAAATTGAGTCTGGTTTGAATGGCAACACAGCTAGTGTTACATCAAAATACATGACTGCAAATTCAACTTTACAGGAGCACCATGGCAGTCCGTTTACATTAGGATTTTCGATCATGCAATATCCCTTAAGCTATTCCCAGATTATGCCCTCCCTCTCCTTATTGAAAATATAAAATGATTTAAATCACCCAGATAAAAGCTGCGTATAACACAACAGAAACTAAGCCATGGTAACAATGCAGTGTCAAATATATAACACTTACGTGTATGTGGGTTCCCAAACTCTACGCAATTTGTCCTGGCGGCTACCAAGCTGCGAACTTTGCATCAGTTGTTGCACGGCATGGAATATCGTCCACTCCGGTTCTTTGAGTTCGATCTCCATATCAGATACTTGCTATAAAATCAAGGGCATTTCTGTTTTAGCATATTTTTTTGCGTACTTCTTCAGCAAGCACAAAAAATGAAAATAATAGTAGCTGGTATGAAATAAATATAATTCACTGTCTTTGGCTACAGAGATAAAGAAACAAAACCAAATAAAACTTACTCCAGGTAAATTTGGTCCCTTCAGAACTAGCACCAACTTTGGTTGAGGTGTAGCATCCCGCTCCACTGTCGTACTAGTTTCTTCAGTTCCAGTAACTGAAAATAAAAAAAATAATTTTGCTTAATTTTGTAACTTGACTGCTTAAAATTAGTTTTTACCGTTAATCATGTTTTAAACGCCCAGTTCATGCTAAAGCCCAGCTCCCTAAAATGCTTGCTTGAAGGTAAAAATTGTGATATACTGTTGTTGACGCCCACCCCTTAAAAATCGGTGATTTTCTGTAGCAAATTTACTAAAATCTTATTACATTTTAACGAAATCAACGTTTCATCCAGTTAAGTAAAAGCTTCATACATTTAAGAAAATCAACTTTTAATCCAACACGATTCACGGGAGCGTTTGTAATTACGGAAAAGTCAGAAATATTAGGCCTAGCGATCGATCATTGACGTGCGTAACCTGGATTCAGTCTAGCAAAGATACAATGCCTTTTTTCTCATTTATTAACAATTTTAGTTTATTGGACATCCTCCTTCCAATATCTAAGATAATTCAAAGTAAAAACTAATTTATAATAATCGCCAACCTTCAAAATGACGTCACTCATGACTGGGGAATTTTCTGGCCGGCCAAAAACGTAATCAGGTTGACGCCCAAGATCCGGAACGACCTTGTAAAAAAAGCAACAAACTTTTTTTTTTACAAGGTCAACCGGATCTCAGATGTCAGGCAGATCACGTTTTTGGCCAGCCAGAAAATATTTTTTTTTTTTTACACGGTCATTCGGGATCTCTGGCGTCAGCCGGACCACATTTCTGGAAATTTGCGTTAACACAAATGTGCTTCACGGTCGTGAAACGTGTTGTTGTTTTTAAGGTTGATGATGATTATAAATTAGTTTTAACTTTGAATTATTTTAGATATTGGCAGGATGATGATTTAATAAACTAAATTTGTGCATAAATAAGAATAAAGGCACTGTGTTTTAGTAGACTGAATTCAGATCATGAAAGTCAATGATCGATCGCATAGGCCTAATCTTGTTTACCATCACGATCCGCTCATGTTACCGAAAGTTGTATGGTTAGAAATTAGTTTTAACTGGGAATTATGTTAAATTTTGGAGGAAAGAGTATACAATAACCTAAATTTGTGAATTAATGACAACAAAGACATTGTGTTAATGCTAGATTGAATCCAGATCACGTACACAAATGATTAGATTATCACCGACTTTTCCGTGATAGAAAACTATTCCGGGATAGAAGTTAGTTTAGAAAATAAATACTTGTTTTTACCCCCCCCCCATTTTTTGACAAATTCATTTTACAAGCACATGGGCGTTTAATACACGATTTACGGTAATATCCTACAATACTAACCTTCAGTACGTAATATGCATTAAAATATTTTACACTTTTCAGTGTCCAATTAATTTAATTATTTGTCCAAAAATCTTGTTCCCACTAGCTTCTGCCAGTGGCGCTGCTGTGTTTCCTTATTAACACAGGTGGGCCGCCATTAAATCATATCGCTTATGAATTCGAAATACATCGCTGTAGAACATACTGTGAAATTCAACAACTCGTTATGAAAATAACATTAGTCAGGGGGTAGTTGTTTTCTACTTTAGATAATTTGCCAAGTCTGGGTTTTCTATTGCAATAGCATCGTAACATCATCTAATGTTGAATTTTACTTGTCGCTAAAATTGTCGTCCCAATAAGCAGTTCGCCACCTTTGTTTTTCAAATGGCTGCCTTCAAACACCTAAAATGTGTTATAACTCTACTTTAAATTCAGTTAGACATTTCGCCTTTGAGTCTACATTCACATATTCGATGCAGAGGCTCATGAAAATGATGACGTTAAGGTAATCCAAGATGGTGGACATTAAATATCAAAATGGCCGCCTCTGAACACTGAAAATGCCTTATAGCTAGACTTTAAATTCACCTCGAAAACTCGTTTTTATGTCTACACTCACATTTTAGACGTAAAGGATCGTGAAAAAGATGACATAAACACAACCCAAGATGGCAGAATTAAATATCAAAATGGCCGCCTCCAAACACCCAAATTTCATTAGAACTCGATTTGAGTCTACACTCACATTTTGGATGAAGAGGATCATGGAAATGATGACATTAAGGTAATTCAATATGGCGAACTTAATTTGGCTGTCTATTTTGGGCTATTAGAAGGCTCACAAGTGCACTTTGAATTCGAAATCACCATACACTTTCATCAATACGCCATTACAGCTTCACCTTCAATGGGCGTAGGACGGCCCCTATCTAAGCTAAACAATTTCACTTAGAACTGATGGAAAGAATAAATCCCCACCTTTCAGAAAATCTTAAGCATGTCCATTTTGGGCTATTAGAGAACTCACAAGAGCACTTTTAAATTGAAAATCACCATAACTCTTAACCTTTAAATGGGCTTAGGATAGTCCCTTTCTAAAGTAAACCATTTCTGTTAGAATTTATGGAAAGAATAACCACTTCTCAGAAAATGCTTAGCATGTACATTTTGGGCTATTAGAGGGCTCACGAGTAGGGTTGTAGGTACGGAAATATTCACGGAAAAATTGGAAAAATTGAAATATTTCCGAGGCATGGCGGAAAAATTGGAAAAATAGGAAAATGATGAGAATAATGCAGTTTAAACATTTCTTATAAAACTTTCTTTTACAAAAATTTGAAGCAACACTACTGAATCAGAAAAGTGACCTTTAACTTTTATTTTACAACTCTTTGAAACAACATCACTTAATCAGAAAAGTTTACACCAGCAACTGTTGCCATTGCCAGTCAACCAATGTTTTATCTTGTATTTGCACATTTAGCTGCTTGAGGTAGGAGTGGAGTTTGGCTAGAGTTAGCTTGGCTGACTTCAAGTTGTTTGTTTATTGTTAACCAGCACTTGGAAAGGTAATTTATTTGATTTATTTCACTACTTTTGCTAAAACTTGGATACAACTGAAGTATTATGTCATAATATTATGCATAAAGTATAATGTCTGGCTGGCATTGGTTCTTAAATCTCATTAGGCCTATTGACAATATTTTAGGCAAAATGGGGAAGATAAAAGAGAAAATCTGGACTCATTTTCGGTCACTTGTAACCAAAATGAATATGAAAAAAGAGCAGTTTGAATGCAGATACTGCCAAAAAAAATACGTTGGAAATGCTACAAGGATGGAAATGCATATTTCAAACTGTTCTAAGGTCGCTTTAAAAATTAGGCAAGGTTTTCACCTAGCAAATATATGTCTTGTCATAAAGTTGTTTGTCAACTAATATTACTGAAATATAAAAAAAGATAGTTTCTTTCACTTATTTCCAATTTTTCCTATTTTTCCGAAATTTTTCGGGAATTTAATATTTCCGGGATTTTATTTCTCCGGAAAAATTACAACCTTATTCACGAGCACTTTGAATTTAAAAATCAAACGCTTTCGCCGCTACGCCATAACTCTTCACCTTTAAATGGGCATAGAACGGCCCCTTTCTAAGGTAAACAATTTTTGTTAAAATTGATGGAAAGAATAGATCCCCATCGTTTAGAAAATCATAAGCATGTCCACTTCGGGCTATTAGAGAGCTCGCAACCGCGCTTTGAACACGAGGGTTGCTTTTACGTAAAAGATGTATACTACTTTTCCGGTCCAGAATTGTGTGCTGAACGTTTTTGCTTCACATCATGCTTTTGATTTGTTGACGGTTAAGGAGTCACAGCCCAAAAACCGTTTCCCCATCTTTTTTTTGGGGGGGGGGGAGAAGAGTGTTGGGGAGGGGCATGACAATTTATGTCCTGGGATTTTTAGACTCCTCTACCCACGTACTAACTGAAACCAAAGGGGCATATTGGTTGCCAGATGTGAAATAAATTGGCATTCTTTACATCTCTCATACCCCACTATCTAGCTGAATTTAAAGTCGAGTTGTACATGTATTTTGGATGTTCGGAGGTGGCCAAACACTCCGTAAGGTGTTATGAAAAAAAAAATTAGTTAAAACTAACAGTGGTTGCATTTAAACCACGCATTGGAAAGTAGTCTAACGGTAGTTTTTACTAACGGGAAAAAAAAGTATATTTATGAAAAAAATAGTGTTTACTTTGGTTAATTTCAGTTTTAAAGGGGCAGAGTGCTGCCGCGGAATTTCAGCCTGCTGGTTCAGGTTTCTGAAAATTTTTTTAAGCGAAAAAGAGAAAAAAAACAAGGGTTGTTATTTAAACCATTGTTAGTGTTATTATGTTGTTATATGTTAAGAAAATCAAATTGAATGGCTGTTTTTTCACAGAAGGGGGAGGTATATATATTTTAATTGTGTATATATGTAAGCAAGTGTGTACTACTCCGTACTATGTTACCTATTCCATGTGAGAAGGTAGCCCTCATATATGACAAGGGCGAAACGAATATGGTTTCAGCAAGCGAAATAGAAGAAACTCCTGCTTGTTCTAATGAATGGTTGACACCCATGCCTAGAAAAATTTTTACCAATTGATCATTTAATATCAATTAGCTCTCACCCACAAAGATCTCTAGACATACTGTTTCGCCCTCGTTTGGGCTCATCAGTAGAGAATACTTTGTGGATGAGAGCTAGGCTACGCTTGCTAGGGCAAATGACAAGGGCGAAACGAAAACGGTTTCAGCAAACGAAATAGCAGAAACTTCTGCTTGTTTTTACCAATTGGAGAAGCAGAAGTTTCTGCTATTTCGTTTGCTGAAACCGTATTCGTTTCGCCCTTGTCATTTGCCCTAGCAAGCGTAGCCTAGCTCTCATCCACAAAGTATTCTCTACTGACGAGCCCAAACAAAGGTGAAACAGTCTGTCTAGAGATCTTTGTGGGTGAGAGCTAATTGATATTAAATCATCAATTGGTAAAAATTGTGGTAGGCCTGGGTGTCAACAATTCAGTAGAATGGAGCCCCACACAAGCAGAAGTTTCTGCTATTTCGCTTGCTGAAACCGTATTCGTTTCACCCTTGTCACTGTTTCGATGCAACCTAAGATCGAGACAAAATGTTTCGAGGTAGCCAGTCAACAAAAGGGGCGTGTTCTGGGGCCTACAGTTGGAGTAGGTGACAGATGATCCGGCGAAGAACAGAGGTCAACGCATGAGGGTCTGTGCTGAGCACGAAAGGCAAGACTTCGAAAGATGTGTCTTTCCATTTGACGAATCGGAAAGGTTGGAAAACAGAGGGATCGAGTGGGATTTGTAAAAAATCGTCTTCGAGGCCGACGAGTACGTGATCTCCTCTCTATGAAATGCTTTTCTAAGGATGCAACTTCACCATTAAAACTTCCATACCAGCTCAAAAACCGCAACCGACCTAATTAAGTAAAAAAGCCACCAGACATAATTTGAGACTGAAAGGGTTAATAAGGAACGAGAGCAGCACCACCGGCGGGAGCTAGTGGGAAGTAGATTATTGGACAAATAATTACATCAATTTAATTGATGGGGCATTGAAAAGCGTAAAATACGCAATTTTAAACATATTACTGAAGGTTAGTATTTTGTAGAAAGTAACCAAGTAATGCAATCTTATCACGGTTCAAGTCTTCAACAATATTAATTACCAGGTGGTGGAATCTCCAGGTCTGTCGTTTGGTTAACATTAGTTCTGCCAGGACGTGGATCAAAGGCTGGTATGAGTGCTGAAAACTGCCTCTTTAAAACAAATTCATCATCCCAACTTCGCCTTTTACCATTACGAGATTCATACCCTTCTTCCTCCTGAAATACATCAACAAAGAATGAGTACCGCAATTAACTACAATGTACATCACTTCTGTACCTCTAAAAAAGTTCTAAAACATCAAACATTTAATTTTAACTGCATGTACATGCTGCCAGCTTAAGCAGAATCAAATGAACCACACTCAACTAAATAATAATATGGTCTAACAGCAGTGTGTGAAAGTGTATGCAAGACAGGTCCGAAATTAGGGATCGACCAAAACACAACCAACACATTATCGCAGTAAACATGTTGCATGCCTCGGTAAAATAAATCGTAGTAAAATTACTAAGCCATCTACGGGTATAAAAAAATTGCAGACATAATAATTATATTGTAAATTACTGTACAAAAATATACTTGGGACAATCGTATTAAGACTTTCATAACTAAAAAAACGTTGAAGTTCGACTACGTAAATGCGCTTACGAAAATATTCACCTTGCAGTACCTGGGAGACCTTAAAATGATAACGTCTTATGGTTATTCTTCCATTATAGCGTTGTTTACGGCTTCCAAAGTCTTTTTGTTAAAGTTTTTAATACTGTAGAAGTAATTTAAGTTGTTTTATTTCCTAATCATACACGGCGATTAGGAAATAAAACAACTTAAAATACCTCCTCTCTCCAGCAAAGAAGTCCTCTCTCCAGCAAAACTAAAACTATTCATTTCTCCGTTTCTATTCAATATATTTCAACCAAACTTGGCCAGATAGTAGATAGCAACTTTTCCCAACTTTACACCAACTTTTATGCAATTCCGTGCAAGAGTAAACGTAAGGAGCCACACGTAAATTTGAAAACTGTTCACTTGTTGTTGTTCTGGTTCTGGTTTCAGAAAAAAATACTGCACCTACCTAAAATCTGAAACATGATCTGAGCCAGACATTTTCCTGAGCTTCAACCTTACAGGGACCACTTTTTCGATTGGTCGATCCATTCCGGAGTTACGGGACCCAAAACGATCATTTTGATTGTTTTACATTGTTTTAACCATTGTATTTAGGGAACAATGCCACTCAGCAAACTCCAGATTCATTCTTCGTGCACCTGTTACGTCTTTGCTAAAAAGTTGATTGTTGAACGTAAAATGAAAGAATCAGTATTTCAGCTAAACGCATATATTTTTAAACCAAACTAAGCTGCGCTGTTAATTTCGAGGCCTTCGGCCTAGAAATTGGCAACTAAAAACGATAGAATTGCGTATTTATTTCGCAGATGCAGGCTTTCAGAGCTGACTTAAATTGTTTCAAGGTGGCCAGCAACAATCGACTGCATGCATAAACCTTTGTAGCGCGACGCCATAGCCGTAAAAAAGGGGTTATATGATTGAATTTTCACTTGTTAAAATGTACACGGATAAAAATTGATTTTTAATTGAAATAATCAAATGTACAATTGAGAAAATTGCATCTGTTTAAGTGCTGTTGTGCTTTAAGAATCATATATTTAAGACGGAAGCACAACAGCACTTAAACAGATGTAATTTTCTCAATTGTACAATTGATTATTTCAATTAAAAATCATCAATTTTTATCCGTGTACATTTTAACAAGTGAAAATTCAATCATATAACCCCTTTTTTACAGCACACTTGACGTTTTTGTTTGTAATTTATATTCACTATCATTGACAGCAATCCATTTACGGCCGCCATCGCAGTCCCAGCTGGCAGCCCGCCAAATGACGCGCACCTGCTAGCTCCAATGGCTGTAACCATGATTAGCTTCGTGTGACGTCACTTGAGACTGGGCCCTGCCACAATGAGTGGTCACGTGCCAATCGGGTAATCCCAGCTTTCCAACGTAACCAAGATGGTGGCCGTGTGTTGCGTTACGACAGCTTGAACCAAGGGGGTAGTTTTAGCAAACAAAGCAAACAAAAGCAATTTCACATCAATTTTGACGACACGATCAACAAAAACATCAACTGAGTTAATTAAAAGTTGATATTAAATAAAATAAATCCAAAACACGCGTGTAAAAGTACCTAATTCAGTCGGCATTACACCTCCGTTCTACGCAACTGGCAGTTTTTTTTTTGCAAAAGGGGCTTTGAATTGAGGGGTGCGTCTGGAGTTTTAGAAAAGGTTTTGAAGTGACAATCGTATTTTGGGGTTAAATTCAAGAAAGTAAGACAGATTAATGACGGCATCAAAAACTAGAAAAAAATAATAGCATGATAAACCAAAGATGACTTACAAGTTGCAAGAGTCGACATAGTTTTGTTCATAACATAAAAAAACAGAAATATCAGGGTACGGCCTGGTTGATTTTTGTTTTTGTTGCCTAATCGAAAACATACATTATCTGATTTTCCGTATATAGCATTTCCTTCCATTGAAGCCTCAATCCCTAGCAATGAAAAGTTGGTTTCCCTGCCGTGCTCGTAGCTCCGCTTCTGCATAGCGCGTATGCTCTATGTAAAGCGCCAGAGTCGAGCTGGCTTCATCTTTCTTCCACTTAGGTCTACCTTGGCTACCGAGAGGGTAGGCCGGGCAAGTGAGGGGTTTTTGGTTAGGCAACAAAAACAGAAATCAACCAGGCCGTACCCTGGTATTTCTATGATTTTATTCCCGACGAAAACATCCATTACCTGATTTTCCTTACATAGCAGACCTCGTCACATGGTGGTGGATGCCAAGGACGATGGTTACCCGTGCTAAGAGCCGGCTGACCCGGAGTCTAATGACCCCGCGAACCGGGCGCCATCCATGCAGGTAACCGTATACGGAGGACGGATGGGTAATATGGTCCACCAAGGAAAAGGGCCGGAGAGGTCTTCAGGTGAGAAGATCTGGGTGGTCGCATGACAGGCAACCAGATTTATCATCATGAGGCGGAGTAAGGCGACCGTGTAGGTGTGGCACGGTCCGTAGTAGGGTTTGGACCGTACACCAGGAAGGTGGAGGAAGCATGGACGGAGACCGTATTCTGGGCAATGTAAAAAGTTAGGCATGCAAACATGACAAAATTCTCATTACCTTGTGGACACTGGGGAAGGTACTTGGTCCAAGAAGGGTGGGCTTGACGATCGTGGGTTTTGTTCAAAGGATGGCGAGGCAGTAATACAGAGAAGGACTAAAGCGGTCGCATCATGCAGCTGTATGTTGTTTGTGAAAGACCAGGACAATTGGACCGATGTAGGAAGTCGAACAGTTTGCTGTAGAATGTTCGTTCATGACAAGTGCGGTCGTCCGGGAGCAGCAGGGCGGCGACCGAAGAGTCGGTAATGAAGAAACAAACGCCTGAAAGAGTCCTGGAGGTCGCATCCACCGGTAGTATTGTAATGTCGTCAATAAACAAGACCGAAGGGTTCTAATCTAACCGAGGAATCTCCAAGGACTAGTTGAGGAATCTCCAAGGACTAGTTGAAGATGTTGCAGTCGGTCAGGGACTGCAAAGCGCATAAGAAGAGGTCACTAAATAGATAAGGAGGAGGGACCACGCGATTGTGGAGGCAGCAGTATGTAGAAGGCAGACTATACTGAAGCATACGCCGAGCCAACAGAAGATGACAAATTTCCATGAGGCATCTGGAAAATTGTGACGAGCCAGCAGAAGATGTTGCTGCCGGCCAAGAACCGCAAGTCGCACAAGAAGAAGTCACTCAAGATAATGCAAAGGGACCGAGCAACCGTGGAGGCGGCAGTATGTAGAAGGTAGGCAATACCGAAGCATACTCCGAGCCGACAGAAGAAAATTTTTATGAAGCGTCTTGGAAAATTGGCAGAAGACAATGAGGAACTGGAATTGCAGTGGCGGAGAGGAGATTGACGGGAAAATACGCTTTTTCAAAGTTCATCACCAGTTTCAGTTCATGGTATGCTAAATTTTCGAAAGACAATTTCAAATTACACGACGTCTTTCTTCTTCAGGCGTTTTTTCTGTCGTTCGTTGGCTGTTGTTACATTGTAGTGGACGATTTTTGGAGCATCTTGACTTCAGCGCTCGCGACCACTGATTTCTATGGCGCAGGACGTGTGCGTCGTTGGAGTTGTTGTTGGCGGCGTTGTTGATCTTCCATCTTTTAACAAGGAGGCTCCGAATTTTTGGGTGGACTAGCTGGTCGATTGTTGGGTGTGAAGGGGGTTGGAGGTTCATTATAGAGATATTTCTTTTTTTCTAGATGGTTTACGGAAATTGATTCTAGTGCTGAGGTGGCTGTCATTGCTTGAGTTAGAGGTCAGGAGAGTGGTGGTGCCTTCCCAGTTTATAGAGTGCTTTGTGTTGTCATGGTGGTGTCTCCTGTTCGAGCGGCTGTGATGTAGTCGAGTAAATGCACGTGTACTCATCGCCTTGTCTCTCCCACGTAGATGGCAGGGCACTCACTACATGAAATTTTGTATACCGCTGCTTTGGTTTTGGGGCAGTGTGGCGCCTGTAGTTTCTTGCAACCACTGGGTCAGGCTAGTGTCTTGTGGCTCTGTGGTTTCGCCTTGAAGTCGTGGGTTAAGTCTGGTCTTGGTTTTGCTGCGATTGTTGTAGCAGTGAGGGAGATCATTTTGTTGCAGTATGGGTAGTGAATCAGGTATGTTTGCAGGCTTTTGGTTATTGCTCTGGTGGTTTCATCGTCCTTGGTGGTGGGTGGTCGAGAATGCAGAATGCTCTTCAGATTGGTCAAGTTTCTAGCGTAGCACATGATGTTGTGTTTTTGCAGAATTTTCTGGAATGGTTTACTTATTTTTCAAAACAAAATGCTATACTGCTCACTGCTATAACACTCGCAGCAAAAACGGGGTTTTACCCCTAAAAATAATTTTTACTTAGCCTAAAATACTTACCTGTATTTTTATTATGCTTTCCCGTTTTGGAAATGCTACCCGTCCCAAACATGAAATCTAACGCTCTCCCAGTCTCTGCAATGGCGCTCCCCGGGGCCCATGACCACCGCTAGGTGGCGCCCCTTTACCCGCTCTGCTTCACAGTTTGTCTCCCCGTCTAAACGGTTCGACGCGGGAGGAGGGTGGGTTCCCACAGGTAAGTATTTTAGGCTAAGTAAAAACTATTTTTAGGGGTAAAACCCCGTTTTTACTGCTAGCCTAAAATACTTACCTGTATTTTTATTATGCTGACTTTGTCCTATTAAGTAGGAGGCGTCGAACCCTCGCCATTGCAAGACCAACCCACCGATAATCTCCAAAATACAAGCATCGATAGGCTCTTACCCTTTTTCCCGGGTATGGGAGACTTACCCTCTAACATCACTTTCGAACCACTTTACCCGCCGCCAAGAACTGTACCCTCTTGTTTCCTGTCGTCGTCGATGTTTTCACCCCTCGGAGATAATGGGCGATAAACGTGTTCCGGGTCTTCCATCTGCCAGCTTCTAGGACCTCCGATATGGTATGCCCTGCCGCTAATGCCCAGGACGATGCCATCCCTCTCACCTCATGGGCATTGATGTTGCCATTGGGGCCACCCAGCCCCTGCTGGTGGGCCCCTTCGATAACACGGCAGATCCATCTGCCTATCATTCCTGGGGTCACTGGTTCCCGTGTCAGCTCCTCTCCACTCGCCGAGAGTTTGACGAATAGAGGGGTCCACGGGTTGTCGTCGCGACGCTCGTGGAGCACTGGCTTGTTTTCGACTACTTCCTTCGTACGGGCCAGGCAGAACCGCATCGCCCTCACGGGGCAGTGTAGCCTGTCCGGACAGCCAGGTTCCAACGTTGGTCCCAGCGCCGTTACCACTATTGGTGTAGGCGTCTCGTCAGCCCCAAGAGTTTTCGCTCGGAACTTCAAATGAGGTAAGAACGACATCTTGGACCAGTCACTATTAGCTCTTAAGAAATCAGTCCCCCTCGCCAGGGCCGCCAACTCGCCCTGCCGTGCAGCCGTTGCGACGGCAAGCAGAAACACAGCTTTCATTGACAGGTGTTCGAAGGACGCTCTCCCCAGCGGTTCAAACGGTGGGCCCGCCAAGTATTGTAGCACACCGGGCAGGTCCCATTGTTGGCACAACTTCCTCACTCTGGGCTTCAAAACACTAAAAGACTGGACAATACGTGACACCACCAGGCTGTTGGCCACCTCCTTACTCCCAGATACCGTCAACACGGAGTTTATGGCCGCTCTGTAGCCCTTAATAGTACTAGGTGCGAGGCCGCTGTCGAACAAGGAATTTAAAAACTCGCACAATTGTTGAGGTGATGGGTGGAGTGGGTTTACTCCTTTCTTGGTGCACCACTCCGTCCATCCCTTCCACTTCCCCTCGTAAATCTGCTTTGACGAGTCCCGTATACTCTCCACTACCACCTCCGAAACACCCCGTGAATAGCCGCCTTTCACTAACGTGTCCTTCATAACCTCCATGCGTGAAGGCGCAGGATCTCCGGGTTGGGGTGGAGGGTCCTGCCTTGGTGTTGCGTGAGGATATCTGTTCTCGACGGAAGTCTGACTGGGGCTTCTGTCTTGTTTGTCCAAAGATCTACAAACCACGGTGCCGTTTCCCACCAGGGGGCCACCAGAATGAACGTTCCCGTTGACTGTTTGATTTTGTTGAGAACTAGCTGAAGTATCTTGAACGGTGGGAATGCATACCCGAACAGATTGTCCCAGCTCAGGCTTAGGCTGTCCGTCGCTACGGCCAACGGGTCCGGATACGGGGACACAAACAGGGGAAGTTGGGCGTTCGCCCGCGTCGCGAACAGGTCCAGCGTCGGGGTGCCCCACCGATTGAACAATTTCTCGCACACCTCCTGGTGCAGACGCCACTCCGTCGTTGGGATCTTCCCTCCCCTCGAGAGTTCGTCCGCTAGCACATTGAGACTTCCGGCAATGTGTCTCGGGACCAGAGTAATCGCAAAGTCCACGCACAGTTGAAAAATCCGATTCACTTCCTGATATAAGGAGCAAGAGTGCATGCCCCCCCCCCCCTCTCCTCAGGTAAGACACTGCCGAAGTATTGTCGGATAACACCGTTACCACTGACGCTTTCACCTTGTGTTTCCAGCACGCGAGCGCTAGGAAAACTGCACGAAGCTCCAGTATGCTGATGTGGAGCCCCCTTTCCACCGACGTCCACTTCCCGGCCGACTGTTCTTCCCCCATGGTCGCGCCCCACCCCGAGGAGGACGCGTCCGTGATCAGAAGCCAGTCCGCCGCCAGGATGTGGATTGGCACGCCTTCCTCCAGATTGGAGCGGGCCGTCCACCATTCGATCGCCTCGATGGGTGCCCTGTCCAGTGGAACCTGGTCCTCCCACGATCCCCAGCTGTTCCACTCCAGTTTCCGCAACCAGTGTATTGGTCGTACACGCCACGCCCCCAGAGGCACAAGCGCCGCACACGAGTCCATCTGGCCTATGATCTTTGCGAGTTCCCTCGCCTGAGTCGATCGTTGTTCGAGTAGCGATCTCGCCGCCGCCGACACCTGAGCACATCTCGCCTTCGATGGTTTCACTAAGAAGGTCACCGTGTTGAAGGTAGCTCCCAAGAAATCGAACTCCCGGCTCGGCTCCAACCTTGATTTCGTCGCATTGACCCCCAGCCCTAATTTGGATAGGAGCGTTACGCACTGTGTAGTGTTCCTCTCCAGAATGGAACGATCCCCTTGGCGCAGCAGCCAGTCGTCCAGGAACGCATGGATATCGATGAGCATCACGTGTAGCGCTGCCAACACCGGCTTCATCATGACGGTGAATACATGAGGAGCCGTGCACAAGCCGAAGAGAAGAACTACAAAATGGTATGTCTTTCCTAGGCAAATCAGTCGGAAATAACGGTATACACTTGGGTGAAGGGGTATATGGAGGTATGCATCCTCTAGGTCGATCGACGTAGTGAACTCCTCCGGCTGGATGGCCTCCCTGATTGAACCCAGGGTTTCCATTTTGAAATGATCGGACCTGATATAACGGTTCAAGTGGCGCAGGTTGAATATGAGCCGTGAGCCCCCGCTCCGTTTCGGGATGACTCTGGCAGGACTGTAAAATCCCATTGTTCCTGGAGGTGATTCTTGTAGGGCTCCTTTTCGCACTAACGTCAACACCTCTTCCACATACTCTTTCGGCTCGGTTCTGGCGAGAAGCCAGTGTGGGGGCTGTTTGGTCAGGGGGGGTTCCGAAATAAAGTTTGGGGTATAACCCCTTGCCACCACCGATCTTACGAATCGATCGCCCGTCAGCAACTCCCATTCTCCGAGGTGGCACCTTATTCTCCCGGCTACTTGGTGGTGCAGCGGCCGAGACGGTAGTGCCAGTAATTGGTCAATTTCGTGTAGATGGGGGCCTTCCTCCACCCCCTCTGTTGCGTGGGAATGTCCCACGGCCCTGAGCGCCTCTACCTCTCCCCTGTCGGGCCTGCCCAGAATGCGGTTGTTGTCCTTGCGAATGTGGTTTCTGCGCACTCGAATGTAAGGCACCCCCACGGGGGGGCTGTCCGCGAAATGGCTGTCTGTTCCCACCACGGTTGTTCCCACCGGCGCGAGGTTTCAGCACTGGGGTGGTCGGCTTAACTTTGTCTCGCAGTTCTGGGGCGATAGATAGTAGCTGCCCGTTGAAGAGCCAGGATGAGCGATGCACTGGCAGAAGCCGTAAGTTTTTGAGAGTGTCCTTACACAGGCCCTCTTGCGAGCCGTCCAAGTAGGAGTCTCGGCGATGTAGCACTGAATTGAATAGCGACCGAGTACCCCAATTAATGGCGTCGGTGTGGAACTCGGACGCTTTCCTCATCAGCTTGATTGCAGTGTCAATGTCAGCAATGTCCCTGTCGCCGGGTTCGGCCGCAAGAAAATCCTTCAATCTCGCCGTGGCCGCTGCGTATGCCATGTCGGCAGTCGACGTGGCACGTAGGCTGGCCCGAAGCACTTTTTCGTCCTCCTCGAATTGATTGGAAGGCACTTTCACGAACGGGGGTCTGGGCAACGCCGATTCCATGTCCATTTTACATTCGCTAGACACATACTCAGTTTCGTCGTAAGTCTTGTATCTGCCCGCACGCGGTGCCCCCGCGTTTCCCACCGTGAAGAAAAAACTACCCTTCGTCAAGTCAGGTTGGGGAATGGGCGTCACCGCCGACAACACTTTTCCCTTGTCGCGTAGTACTCCACCGTTGACTAGGAGCTGGCGGAATAACACTTGCGATTGGGGAAGGTGGTGCACCTCTTTGGCCACCCGGTCCTGGTTTGCATAGGAGGTAGCAGGCGGCTCCCCTTCCGGTGTTTCCGGAATTATAACTTTAGGGCAGAACACACTGGGTAGTGACCGATACACCTCATCCACCACCCACGTCCACTCAATCGCCTCTTGAGTCGTGTACCCCATGTCCGGGTTACCATTTGAGATGTCCGGGTTACCGGTTGAGGGGTCCGGGTCGATCGGACCCTGCGTTGCCCCGTAACCCCCCAAACCAGGGTCTGTAGGAGGGTCTGTCGACGGGTTGATACCGGCGTCCGCACCACCCGCCGCACACTGTGGCACGACTGAGGAGGGCATGACATTACCGTGTTGCGCACTAACACTGATACTGGCACTGGCACTGACACTTAACGAAGCACTTCCATCCCCTTGACTTTGCGAATTTGGTACTAACTGACCACTCCCGCTTGGGGGGGGAGGTGCGGCCGGCCAATTATAGTTTGGTGGGTCACCCGGGCACTGCCACCCACCAACGTTTGGCCACGACCAATGGCCGCCATAAGTCGCCCACTGACTCTCCCAGGAACCCGGCAGTCCCCACGGCGGTTGCACGGGTTGGGCAGCCTTGTCCGCACTAGCAAGAGACCCGGACTGCGAGTAGTCCGTCTGCTGCAATCCCGGGTTCCCAGCCAACAACCCGGACCGGGGGGTCAAGGTGTCCGCATGTCCGCCCTGTCCGATTGCATGTCCGGGTGTGTTCGCTAAGGGTTGCACCCCAGACCTAGTCCGGGCGGTCCCCATCGATCGCTGGTCGGAGGTTTGTAGGGACGACCCTAAAACCAGCCAGTTAGGATCGTGCGAGTCACCAATCCGCCTACGTTTTGGTGACGTATCGTCCACATCATAAATTCGCTTACCCGCACTGCACTGTCTATTAGGCGAACCCGGGGGCGTGAAGTTGTCCCGACGATCGTCTTGTCCATCACCAAGAACCGGCGTCGATGTCACAATCGGCAGCACGGACGGCGTTTTTCCCGATTTCGGAAGTCCAAAATATTTTTCGAACGTGTCCAGAATGCCTTTTTGGGTCGCTAGCGCCAGTTTCTTCTCGGCCGCCAGCTGGTCCGCCTTTCTTTGTTCCTCATTCTTGGATAGTGCTTTGTCCACACACGCGGCCACCATTTTGGCGATGTCCGCCGTCGATGGCGGGTTCGACAGAGACCCGGACTGCTGTAGCACAAAGGGAGCGACCGCACCCAACGGAAATTGATTTTCGCTTGCCGAAGTCAAAGAATCTTCGCCCGAATCCACATAATCGTCGTGCGCCGACATGGAATTGTTTTCTAGTAAGGCCAGTTCACGAGGTCGTCTCCTCCTATCCGCTCTTTTGTGCGATTCGGCACGTGTTGACGCGATCGACGCAATCACGTCCGGATCCATGTTTACACAATGTTCAGCACATTTATACGACGCGAAATCACATACCCTACATTTCCGGCAAAATTCGTGGGGATCCGACTTATTGAGCCGTTTCCCACACTTCCGGCCGGCCTTTCCAGGGCAGGTAGTTGGTTTTGTTGATTTTTCCATGTATGAAAACGTAACGATCGCGACTGTCCTGTCGCGTCCCAAAACAAACTGTGAAGCAGAGCGGGTAAAGGGGCGCCACCTACCGGTGGTCATGGGCCCCGGGGAGCGCCATTGCAGAGACTGGGAGAGCGTTAGATTTCATGTTTGGGACGGGTAGCATTTCCAAAACGGGAAAGCATAATAAAAATACAGGTAAGTATTTTAGGCTAGCAGTAAAAACAAGACCAGACATAATGCACAACTTCAAGGCAAAACCACTGAGCCACAAGACACTAGCCAGATACCAGACAACCCTGACCCAGTGGTTGCAAGAAAACTACTGGCGCCACACTACCCCAAAACCAAGGCAGCAGTATACAAAATTCCATGTAGTGAGTGCCCTGACATCTACGTGGGAGAGACAAGGTGAGGAATATACGTGCGTTTACTGGACTACAACACAGCCACTCGAACAGTAGACACCACCAATGGCATAGGATCCCACCGTGACAACACAAAGCACTCCATAAACTGGGAGGGGACCACCACTGTCCTGAACTCCAACTCATGCAATGACATCCACCTCAGAGCACTAGAATCAATTTCTATAAACCATCTAGAAAAAAGAAATATCCCTCTAATGAACCTCCAACCCCTTCACACCCCACCATCAACCAGTTAGTCCACCCAAAAATTCAGAGCCTCCTTGATAAAAAAAACGGAAGATCAACAACGCCAACGGCGCACACGTCCTGCGCCATAGAGATCAGTGGTCGCGAGCGCTGAACTCAAGATGCTCCACAAATCGTCCACTACAATGTAACAACAGCCACGGAACAACAAAAAGAACGCCTGAGGAAGAAAGACGTCGTGTAATTTGAAATTGTCTTTCGAAAATTTTGCATACCATGAACCAAAACTGGTGATGAACTCTGAAAAAGCGTATTTTGCCGTCAATCATGGCAAGTAAAATTCAAAGTAAAACTCCACACAGTCGTTTCAGCGGACAGGAGACCGCAAGGAGTTGGTGGTCTGTGGTGCCTGGCCACCAACAGAGTGGAGGCTGGCCGAAAAAGTAGCGCTGTAGCGGTCTTTGCTAGACGAGGCGGGGTGGGGGGGGGGGGAGCCGCCTGTACTGCAAGATGAGCCTTGGGGACAAGGGACAGGGTGCCAGGTTTAAAAATGTCACATCGCTTTTGAAAATTCGAGTCTATGCTTACGTTTTGTACGCTTAAGATTTCTCGTCGTAGATTCGGCCTCGAGGGACCGCCGGTCGAGGCGACTGCGGGCGTGTTCTGGGTGATCGTACAGATGGTGAAGATAGTAAGAATAGGAAGCGTGGTACTCCGCTGCAGTGAGCTATTCCTTCTAGAGATAGTGCTGGAGAGAGCCCCCCCCCCACCTTCTTCCCGTGATGGTCTGGGGGACCAGAAGGACACAGGGAGACCAGTCGCCGGGTTGCCCGTGCTGGAGCGCATGAGCATTCGGACACAGAAACGAAGAAGACGACAAGCCCTGTCCACCCGTCGACAGGGGGGGAGGGAGGGAGGAGAGAGAGAGAGGAGAGAGAGAGAGAGAGAGAGAGAGCGAGAGAAGAGAGAGAGAGAGAGAGAAACAGCAGTCGGCTGGCCAGCGATTGTAAAACTGAAAATACGGTAGTTGGATGCCCGGTCGGCAGTGTTGGTGTACACAGGAGCTTGAGCACCTAAGCGTAGACATGCAGCAGAAGACATAACTATCGCTGAAAGACCAAAGGGAGAAGGACAATGCAAACGGGAGCCTGTTGACGAAGGACGGTCTTCCAGCTAACGATGACAGGCTGCAGATAAAGTCGAGAATGGGTGGCGAGCGAACGTCCACCAAATTTTCAGAAGGGGGAGGTGGGTCCATCTGGGCCTGCGCTTCCCTAGGAGTGCCCTTGGCATGGGGCATCACGAAGAATGAACAAGAGAGAAGGGCCGGCAGTAGCTCATGACCACGGTATTTTAACCTTGACTCGGGAGAGAAGAAACAACACGTCCGATCTGTCGGACGTTAGAGAAGAAAAGATAACAAAAACCAAAACTGGTAAAAGGGGCCGCCAAGTTTCGAATGGTTCGGCCCTTCAAAGGAGTGACATCAACACACCAAAACATTCGCCAACTTAATCGCACCGCTTAATAGTTCGAAGGTTAAATGAAAACTAGAACATTGCTACTTTCGGTAGCAATGTTTAAGTTTTCATTTAACGTCCGAATTTAACGTCTGTGGCGAATGTTTTGGTGTGTTGATATCACTCCTTTAAAGGGCCGAACCATTCGAAACTTGGCGGCCCCTTTTACCAGTTTTGGTTTTTCATATCACTCCTTTTTTTTTTAAATTGTGTATTGGCTCAACTCCACTACTGTGAAGATGTGCACTATAAAGTGCTACGTCATCAAGAAATTAGTTTTCACCAATTTACTACTACCTTTTGCCTATAGGCCGAACCATTCTCAATTTAGTCACCTCTTTATGGGTTTTTGGTTTGGTTTTAATTTTGTTGTAATTTGTATTACAATATTTAGGTAGTTTTGGTGTGTTGATATCACTTCTTTGAAGAGCCGAACCACTCTCAACTTAGAGGCCTCTTTATCGGTTTATTTTTCGTGAAGTGGACGTGAATACAATTTCTTTGCAACGTTGTTTAGATTTATAGTGATGCACTAGTGTGTGTCTAGGAACGTACGTCGGTATCCACGTTCTCATTGTCCGAACTTTGGTAGTCCAATGAGAGACAATGCCGACAAAACTAACAATGGTTATAACAATATTTTAGTACTTACACGCCCTCCCACGCCATCCCTGTTACGCTCCCAGGCTCCAAACCATAAAAGGTATGCCGTTCGTATTGTACTGCACCCATTCGTCCTATTTCATAGCTGGAAGCCGTCCCGTTATCTCGGTATCGATGAATAACCACCCTATGGGATTTAACAAGGGGATGAGCGAGCTAGCTAGCTAGCTAACACCTTTACAACGTTATTAACCCCATGTTGCATACGGTTACCTGCAGGTAACAGCTGACTAAGTCCCAACTCGCACTGCAAGCTTTGTGAGGGGTCCCCGGGGACCCCAATCAAAGCAAGCAGCAACAGCCTAGTGGTCAGCGTCCTCGTCTCCGAACCCTGCTAATGCTGGTTCGAATCCCCCGACTGACCCAACTATCATATGGTCCTTAAAAAAAAAAGTATCAGAAAATAATTCATGCATTTAAGGGTTAAGGGTCAGATAAAGCAGCTTAGCTGGCATTCCTACACGAGTTAATTTTTGTCAGGTGGGTCATTGCTCTCGATTTCAACACAATTTAAGCTTTTGTACCGCATTATTATTTTTCCCCAAGTACCTGAAATGTACCCAACTATGCTTCAAGATATAAGACACTGACGCTATGGCACCGTGCTACGATGGTTTACAACCTCGACAATTGAACGGATGTGATGTTTGTTGTGATGATTGTTGCCTAACTTGGCGCGACACACTAGCGTGTGTCTAGATGTTACTACGGTCATCCAAGACACTTATGTATGGAGGGATGCGCATAACAGATACGCATTGCGCTGCGAGACTGGCGGGCTCCAATCTCTAGATCAAACAGCATTGAGCAGGAGAATACTAGAATTCCAGGTAATCAATCTTTTCGTCGGCATATAGAAAAGCATTTTTGGGAAGGATAAAAGTTTGTACTTAGGAGCTTCCAATATTTACCATCACTTCCTCATAATCTTCATCTTCTTCATTTTCATCATCTTCCTCATTTTCATCCTCATCTGGTTCAGGCAGTTCGTCATCATCTTCCAAATCAGCCAGTAAAGAGGTAGCCCGGCAACTTTCCAGAAAGTCCTATTAAAAATTCAAAAGAATTCATTATATATTTTTAATTTATAATTATTATTATTATTTTTTTTTGCATGCTGTTTGTTCCTAAAAGCCTATCTAAAATGGCTGAATGAATCCACGTAATTGCTGTAAATCGTGTACTTATTTTGTTCACCAATTTTCACTATGAATTCAATATAGAATATTTCCTAAGCTATCCGTTTTTACACAGTAAACTTTTTCTGGCACAGGTTATGCCGACAGCAAGTTGGTTCTGGAAAATTTGACCTAACACATACAAAAATGTACCACTGAGACGTGACAAGTCGCAAAGAATCTCGA